>JAOYMZ010019115.1:0-35199 GCA_025802335.1 Pinguicula primuliflora
ATTAGAAAATCCGGGCTGTGAGGAAACGAAGTTGAAATCTGAAAATAGATTTTTATTAGTATCCCTGTATGAAGAATCAAAGCAGAAAGCGGCGGAATGGATTTTTCAAGATCTGGATGTTATAGCATCAGTTTCAATGATGAATTGACGGCCTTCTGGTTCGACTATCGATCGTGCAGATGCATCCAGTTGCTTAAAAGTGGAATGATGAGCTGAGAGGAAACTTGCAAAAGTGAAAGTGGACTTTGAAAAGGCTTTGTCTGGAAAGCAAAATGAAGGCCGAGCGGAGATGCGTTAACTACGGGAACTTCCATCGCTACATAGCGCCTTCGTTGCGAGTCAATCCCAGTATGGTGTACAACTTGATTGAACTCTCTGATGTTTGGAACCCTCGACATAATCGGACTTGGGATCTTTTGCCCTTCCTTCCTATCAGGTTGCTTGCTTGAAGTTTGTAATTACATCATTGCCGGACCGGGGAGAGCTCAAAACTTCTGACGAAGAACATTCCCATGAAAATTGAAAAGAGTTCCTACTTACGCGTGGGAATGAGTGATTAGTTCAAGACTGGACAGGACTTTCTTTCCGACAACCAAGCCAATTGAATCAGCAACCGCTGCTCTTAACTCAATTTTCCAAAAAGGAGTTTCTGAAGGAGAATAAGATGGTGTGACCAAAGAAATTCTTTGTCACTTCTTTATTCCAGGTAAATCTTTTTCAAAAAAAGAAGTTGTGTGTCCTCTAATTTTTCACCCTTTCTGGAAAAAATTAGAAAGTAGATAAGGATTGGGAAGAAGGAATCGACTGTAGTTGTTTATACTGAAAGGTGCGGCTATATCCTGGGGTGAGGTTTACTTTCGCTCGTGCGCTGTCCAAAAGAGAACTCTTCTTTCATGGCTGCATAATTGAGGCGTATCGAGTTATGCGAAATAATGATGCTTTATCAATCTCATAAGAGAGCAGTTAAAAAAATACTGAGACCAACACTGAGTTAGTGGTCCGGAAACCAGAAAGGGATGAGTTGAGTTTTGAGTAGTCGATGAGACAGACTGCTGCGCCCCTTTTCATAGTCAGAGATTTAGCTGGGTTTAAAAATGTTCAACTCGTTTAGCCGAGTCAGCTGCAAGGTAGGAGCGTTAGAAGCAAGCTTTCGTGAGGCACCTTGTAACTAACTGCTTCTTCTGTGCAGTGGACTGCAGTGCAAGGATGCAAACGAAGAAAGATGTAGCTCATTTCCCATTAGTTATGGATCCCGAACCAACCTCAATAGGAGCTTCCTGATCAGGATTCCACTGGATCACCAGCAAGCCCCTGTAATCTGTGCGTTTCTCTCGCCTGAATTCAATTCAAATATTGGATTAGGATAAGCGTCAGGCAACCTGGTAATCGTCTTTCCATTCCGGTTTTCTGTGGTCCGTGCACTCAGTGGTCCCTTTCTAGTTATCTCGGTGAAGGCTCGAGAGACCTTTATTTGTCTCACTCTCTAAATAGTTGTGTCTTGCCAACAGCCAATACAACCTTCGGTAGTTCAGCAAACTCGAAATCCCGAACAACAGTTTTGCCTCTACATCAGGGACAGAGACAAGCATCTCTTTCAAAACGAGACACTTATGCACCATTTGAGAATGGAATAAAAGGACCGGGAAGACGATCCATCGTCGCGTCGTTTAGCAGTCAAGTCTCGCAACCTTTGCCTTGCTTGACTAATTCACATAAGATCTGTCAGAGGATCTTCTTCAAAAGCAGAATTCAGCTAAATGGTCAGTGAGCAGAGCGGGAGGTCTGTTGCACAGTTGGCTAATTACCTTGCTCCAACCCACCAGGTGTGTCTTGCGACGAGTTCAACCGATACCTCTCCCTAGAAACCTTGACAGATCAGAAAAGAGACTAGAGCCAGTAAAACGGTCGATCCAGCCGAACTGACTTCGATTACAGATGGAGTTTGGGCTTTGGAATCGGACCGGATGGCGAATCTAGATCTTATCCCTTCAGAGCGGATTGAGAAAAGTATGAACGGCATCTACTTTCGTTTGGCCGCTTCCGTCAAAGTGGTGGTGGTGCGCAGAGAAAGTCTTACCTGGGGTCCTCGTAGTTTGAAAGAAGGCGCATGGGTGACTTATTCGCTCGGCCAATTCAACCCATATGAAAAGAAAGGTAAGCAAGGCGCGGTAATCTTTTCTTTCTGAACTACGTCCACAAAAATTCTTTCTAGCACCTCGTAAAAAGAATCTCAAAAGAATTTGGCCGGACCCGTAAACTAAAAACATTAAATCAAGGCATTACCAGAAGCCTAATCCTGATAAAAGTCTACTGTCCCTCTTTCCTGCTCTAGATGCCAGTCGGAGGCAGCCGATTCCTAAGAGATTGATGGTCCATCAGGCGCTATGAAATGGTCAGATCCCCAAAAGAGGAACTAATCAGAGCTAGAATAAACACACCATGGGGAGCTAGACCTGCGCTTAAGTTAAGAGAAGAATCCTGTCTGACTGACCCTACCATGATTGAATGACTGAGCTATGCCATGGAGGAAGTCTTTCTTTGAGCATGCCGTGGAAGAACTACAACGCTGCTGCCTTGGCTAAGCTGCTTGCCCGAAGCTCTCTTCCTATCACGCAAGAAAGAGACATCTTTAACTGACATGGCGGTCTCAATTCCCGTATTTCTGGTCGGAAATTCCATATCTTTTTACATGTCACTGAGCGATCGTGCAAATAGATAGGGTTCGGTATTACGAATCTAGATACTAGAGGATTGGAATCTGGCGATACACAACCTCCCTCCCGGTGGAACAAGCGGTAGTACGATTCAAGGGAATTGGACATTCCCGGAACACATATACCTAAAACTAGAGTTGCGAGGGAACTTAACCGCGGTAGAGGCGCTATTCAATTGCCCAAGAGGCGGAGCAGCAATACTTCCAAATGTCACGCCAAACTGGAGAAACCCGGGCTGGGAGGTCAAGTTCCGTCCAGTCGTCCAAACTCAGTCCGCATATATTTGGCGTCGCCCATAAACTTGCCTGTTCAGTACGGAATCTCCACGCCCATTTGCCAAGAAGAGCAATGTTGAATAAAAGCAGATCAGTCAATCCTAACCCACCGTCTACTTGGTCCAGACAGAGAACATTACCATGAATCCAATTCATTGGGATTTTCTTATCATTACCACCCCAAAGGAATCCGTTTTGCATACCTAGCATCTCATTTAACACACATTTAGGGGCGATAAGAAATACACAGGCAGGTTGCTCAAGGAGCTAGTAAGTCTTCCCGCAAACGAAAGGAAACGGTTAGCTTGAGAAATTGAAAGAACAAAGTTCGGTCCTTCTCTCCTTATCCTTGAGAAAATCCCTAGCACTTTTCTCATTATACCTTATGGCCATATCGCAAAATCTACCTACAGGCTACTCCCAAATCATAAGCTAATCCCAAGTATGCAAATCGCTTCTCCTTGCTTTAATTACAACACTAAAGAAGCTATCCTTCTCATAGAGGATAAGGAAAGAAGCCAGCCCAATCCTCACACGTTCAGAGCCGCTTTCACGCTCAACGTTAGTAGAGAAAGAGAGTTTAGATGAGAGGGGAGTAAGAAGAACTCTGAAGGGTTTACCTTTGACGACGGTGGAAGTAGAGTGGGATGAAGAGATAGCCGGGGAGATAGCTGTGAGGTAATCAAGCCTTCTTATCGTCGGTATAACGTTGATCTTTGGCGGATCGAAAGCTTAGATGCGCATCCAAAAGGAAAGCTTTGACCGATGTAGAAAGCAGGGCTGAAGCTTTAAGCCAGGCTGCAAGGCCCGGCTAGCTCTGCACTTCTAATAACTTTCTGGAACTTTTTAGCTGACATGGCGACCTGAAGGAGGGAGTCTACTTACCTGACTCATCGTACTGTGGAAGAATTGCTGGTAAAAGAACGGCAACAGGGAGGTGGACAAGAACAGCTTTTAGTGTGGGCGATAGCCGACTCTCTCTTTAGTTTCACTACCAACTAGGAGGTCTTCAATTGTCAACCGATCCATGAGTGTGAGCATTCAAAGAATTCCCCATCATGCTGTTAATTCATATGATAGTTTAGAGTTATGACTTTGAGCACTGAAATAGAAGAACGATACTCAATAAAACTTCGTTCGACTTCCCTGTGATATAGTTGAAGTAGCATGATTGGAGCTCTTCCTGGTTGTGAAAAGAGGACGAACAGCCTCGAGGTTTTCCTGAAGAGCAGCGTAAGAGAGTCGATCTTCTGTTGTTGTTGTGGTGTAATATGCGATTGAAATGAATCGAGTCAAAGTGTCCCTGTGAGAGACCAATGCAATCGAGAATCTCACCCAGATTCTTACATATGGCCGCCGGTTCTATTAATGGTTCGGTCTTTCCTCTTCATCCGACCAGTTCACTTCTGCTTTGGATTAGGCTTGGGTTTCTATACGAACTGCCGTTGGGAACATGAGCTTAGCCGCCCTTTGGGACCCATCGCGTGAGTACTCTTGAGCCTTGATTCGAAAGTGGCTGTCACCTTCTTTCAGCTTATTAGATTGAAGAAAGGCCCTGCTCTCTTGCTTCCTAAAGAGGGGGGAATGGGTTGAGGGTCTTGTTTCAGCTGCTGGCGGAATGCTTGGTTAAACGCAGCATCCGGATGATCTGCTGTCAATTATGAGCGTAGTTGATAGAACATAGGTAATTTATTCCAACTCTGGTCTCGATGTAAATGCATAGAAGCCTGGAGTTGGAGAAGGAAAAGTGAAGCTAAGGAATAAAGCCATATGGGCAATTTCATAGCACCTTCTTGCCTGGGAGATCCTACCAGTTTCCAATTTACCGATTCTTTAGCTTCTTCTTACGAGTAATTCCTCCTGACTCACTTTTCTTTGCTCTTAGGTTAGGACCTCTCTATGGCTTGGCTTAACCATTGGTTGGAACATTTGAGAAGAAAAGATGGGAGACAACTTCATTGGCAGAATCTGGAAAAAATACGGGGATCCTACATCCATCCTCATTCTTGCTTTGCCCAAGGAGAGGAGATCCAATAACTCAGGTTGACTGTGGGTTAGAAAGGGAAGCTTGGCTTTTTTCCTATGTCTCGGGGTCTGAAAGGGGCGGGAACTGGGAAGAGCTATCGGCTGAGTCGTTTGCAAGATAAGATTGCAGAGGGTCTTTTAGTAGGGGAGCGTGTATAGTTCCAGGCGCGTCCGACATTGCTCACGTAAAATCGGGTGATCAATGGAAGTCTCAACAAGAATCTTTCCCACAGCGAGTCTGGAGTTTGCTAAGAGAATCTATAAAGAAGAAAGCCAAGACTCTGGGGCCTTTGCCACGGGCACTCACGGGATCATGACTTCTAATTCTACTGACTTCGCTTTCATATTGCCTAATTCTTGTGATCTTATTTCCCATGCCGGATAGGATTCTTCAGTTTCATCAGCCACATTCAAACATAATAAACTAGTCAATTCGACTTATTCATCTCTGATTCTACACATAATGATATTTTCTTTTGGAAACTCTCATGGGCAGAAGCTTTGCCATTTAGTAAAGATGCCAATGTCCAAGTACCATTCTTGAGGAGTGCTTAGTTCTCTCGCAGAAAGTTCTTACTGCGAATTCGAGGTACATCCAGAGACAGATTCGAGATGGCTCCACTCTTTCTGCATATCCAGCGATCATCCCATTGCCGTATGATCAGCCTTGTGATCTGTACTCATAAAGGACAAGTGAAGGATGGATGTAATTCAGGCCTGTTAGAAATAATTTTCAAAAGAGGCGCTATGTGGTTTTAGGTAAATTTCGCTTTCCGGCTTCCAGTACTCGCCCCAGGTAGGTTCCATTAGTAAGGGTAGCTCTGAAGGGAGAGTTGAGCGGAGGCATTGTACCAAAAAGAAATAGTTAGCTTTTAAGCTAGCAATGAAGCATATAGACTTCTTGTGTTCACTTCTTTTTCGCCAGGCCTTAAGGTTTGAAGCTAACTCGACAAAGCCTGATAGTAAAAATCTTATTAGCGCTACTCAACAATAAGGTACTCACTGGCGGTTTCACGAAGGCTCGTTGAGACCTCTGTCATTGGATTCGCCGAAAGACCGTACTGAGGTACGTAAGTAGTTCATGCTTGCCTTTACAGCCTTTTTCCTTCTGTCTTACCTATTGCACAACATGAAGTACTTGGCAATCTCGCGCTTGGGAGAAAGCGTCAAAGAAGAAAATGGCATTAGCTCAGAAAAGCTGCTTCTTTTCCGCTAAGGAGCTAATGTGGGGAAAGCTAAGTGAGAAGGGGCTTACTGCAATAGAGAAACCGCTTTTGCACCTGGGATTTTGTTGTCAACTCACATTTTTCTAGGGGTTTTTATTCCTCTTTGGATAGTATCTAAAAGGAGCGAAGCAAGACAACCTCAAGAGATTTACCCTAAGTCCCTGGTTTCTTGGACCAGTGAATATTGGCAGGCTTGCTAGCATTTATGGAAAGGTAGTCCCAGAATGCTTGAAGGGGAGATTGTGGCTGAAGGCTTATTGAAATGGGGTAATAAGCTAGAACAGACATATTTCCTTGATTCATAGAGCTAATATCAAGACCAATTCGTCGAACTCGTTTTTTATAAAAGACTCGAGAGCTTCTCGATAATCCCGAAAGGGGACGAAAGCCGAGAGACGGACGTAATTACCCGATAGCGTAGATGGACGGCGGAAAGATCTGGTGCGGTCTGAACTCATCAATAGCTTGAGTCGTCTAGATGTGACTTCATAAGGCATAAAAACCTAAGAGTTAGACTCTAGTCATAAAGAGCTTGCTGAACAGGACTGGACAAGAGTTTTCTCTTTTCTTTTGGTGGTCCTGGAAGCTACTATCCTCCTTGAAAGGGAGGGAAACGGATGTAATTCACGCCGACCCGCCCAGATCACCTACGCTGGGGACGATTGAGACTCGCTTGCCGCGCCCAGCTTATCATCGTTAGGCTATTAAGTCTCCTGAATTATACTGCTTCACTCAAAGCCCAAGGAGGAAAAGAAAGCAGCCGCATAAGTAAGTTCTTATCGCTCTCTAAGCTCCTAATTTGAAAGGAAGAAGCACCACCCAGTGTCGAGTTAAGAGCTGAGTTTACATTACAGGGGGCGGGCACTGACCCCCGAAGGAGAAGCTATTCACAAGGAGCTATCTTACCGATGAAAGTACGTACCTTCCCTCCCTCTTGGCTTTATTCTGTTACAAGAGTCAGGGCAATTACGATTGTAAATGGCACAGGCCGAGAGAAAAAGATTCTATGGTCTGCAAAAAAAGAGTCTCGAACTGCGGCGCTTTAGTTCTTCTCATTTTTCGAGGGAAGAACCAGTGGATCCAGACCATTTTCTTGCCTATCCCATCTCAGAAGCAAGAGCAATTGTGGCGAGGTGTTTAATTGAGCTCGTGTCTGCTTTGCCAACATGAACTTGCCGAACTGGTCTGAGCGGCTATTATTGCTTGCTATTATATATCTTTTCTTTCATCATCTCCAGTTAGAAAGAGAAATTAGGGCGGGCCTCGCCTATCGCGTCGAAAGTCAAGGGCGAGTTCCCGGCTTCATGATCGAAGACACCAATAGAGAATGGATCTCACTTCTCAATGCAGCCCTCTAACACCCACTTCAAGAGGTCGTATTTCGAAAAAGAGTTCGCGCTGACTCACTCGCACCCGGGCTTGCCATTCGAATGACTTTATATCAGTTACTTCATCGACTGTGGAGGGACAGCTTTCGGGATGTTATCGATGCCGCCCCCTTCTTGAAAGATAAAATGCACGGAAAGGGGAATCCAGGGAAGACTTGGTCTGACAGCACTTGGTGCAAAGAGCGAGCTATAGGTACCGCAGCCCTTCTCTTTCTGCCCAATAATACAGAAAGAGCAAGGAGCTTAGTACATTCGTTAATGAAAATATCCCGTGATATCAGATACTCTATGCTTCCTCTGGAGAGGATGTCATTCAAGAAGGAAAAGTCTAATAACTTGTCTCCGCCACTGGGAGGGCTACTAGCTTTCTTTCTAGCGATTCACTTCTTGAAGCGGGCTGGTTCTTGATCACTGGATTTGACTTGCCAAAAGACAGCCACAGCCTTCTATCTCCTTGACTTGGGCGCGCAGGCAGGGTGAAGACGCAAGATCTAGGAAGTGTGAAGCAATTGGGTTTCTAATGGCTCCCTTCCTTAAAAAAGAAGGCTCAAGAGACCTTCATTCCTGTCCTATTCCAGCTTAAGCTTCTTCTTGGCCATGAGGAGAATAGACTCAACTAATGAAGGTGCTTAATTCACTTTCAGCCCAGATATCCCATGCGCTTTTGACTCAACTTGTTATGAATCCCCTGACTTTTCCAGGTCTTTCGCCTGATGAAACTGCCTCCTCTCTTTTTCTTGCGAATTACTTAGCTCGCTTACTTATTTGTCTTGTAGTGGAAAGAGAACGTACTCTTTTTCGAGACGTAAACAGAACGTCATCATGTCCGTGTGTGAACGAATTGCCGGTGGCTAGAAAACATATGTAATGTTAGTGTTGGCGTTGGCACCGCGCTTTTGCATGATATTGCACGAACCCCTTGCCGAAGATCCTTCTCTTTCTCTCCTTGCTTGATATGCAGAGTTCAAATATGGGTAAATGTGCTTATGTAACTCTTTTTAGTCTTTCTTTTCTGAACATATTTTTCTTGATGAAACTTTTAGTATTCTTCATTAGGTGAGTGCGGCTTAACACTTACAGCTAGGTCAAGAATTCTGTGATAGCAGGAGCGGAGAGTCCTGAGAACGGACAGCTCACCCAACTACAAAGACAGGTCTCTTGAGTTGTCTCCTGCAGAATGCTCAAGTGATGCGGACTCTTTCCGTTGATAGATTCCTTGAGAAGACCGAGTGACTTAATCTCCTTGAGACATTCGGTCCTTGGGAGTGCAAGACGTCCATGAATGAAAGCATTTTTTGCCCAGGTGCTATGTAATTGCCGAGGTGCGTAGCCTTTTTGCCTTAACCTAAGGTGATCCTTTTGCCCGGTCGTGGAAAATGCCATTCGGGAATGAAGGCGTATCACCTATCGAAGAGGGGACTTGCTCCTAAGTTTTCTGTACAGGTCTTTCTTCTGTCTCTCTGGCAGTTCTTCATTTATTGGCGCGGTAACAAGAAAGGCACATTTATAGCTTGCTATTCTTTTGCGCCCTTCCTTCAGACCTCCTCCAACATTGTCTTTAGACTCCAATTCCTTGCCGGGACATACCAAGTCAAAAGGAACTTCGCATTTCATTTAAAGAGTTGTGAGGATAGGTCTCTCGAGCCTCTATCTATAGACATTAACAGAATGCGTTCCCTGTAGACGCGAGAGAAAGACAAAAAGAAGGCTTACTAGCAGATTTTTCCATAGTTCAACCTTAGTTGACAGCCATACGGTTGGTTCAAGAGCGGCGGGATGTGGTATGCAGTTAACATCTTGCCCAAGCAATCTCTTTCTTTCGAGTCATAGGAGGTATCTTAAGTGTTGCAGTGAGGGTGAATGTAATTCAGGAGTAGCACGAGCGAATAATGTATAAGCCCGTAGGAGGCTCTTCAAGACGTGGCAGCTCCAACTATTAGACCACCCTAAAAAACATGAACTTACTTAATGTATGGCGGAGCCAGGACCCCAACCTAGGTTACTACGCCACCTGGCCCCTGGATCAAGCATAGGCTCAAGGGAAAGAACTCTCTAGCTTAATCCTAAAACTATTCCCCAGGCTCAAGAGACCGTAGTAGGTCTCGTTTTTCCTCTCTTTTAGTCGCCTCTATCCCAGATTGAATGTTTTCATAGGCAGGTCAGTCACTTCATTAAAACATCCATATCCTAAGTGAGCAGTTGTGGTTATTCTTTTCTAGTACGGTTTGAAGAAGGACAAAAGTTCTGGCTGTGCCTTCGTGGCGGGATCTCGGTATGAAGCCTCGAGGCTTAAATCTTGTGCGAGATCTATATCTGGTTCTTTTTTCTGACCATTTCCTTTAGTATGCATCTTACTCAATCTTAGATTAGAGCACTGTTCTTTGAAAATGAAGGTATCAGGATGGAATCGGGTGGATCTTTAATCAGCGGGGATGGCCACAGCTGCGCGCCTTCTTCCAATCTTTGAAGTGAGAAAAGAATAGCCCCTTAGAACACTTGGAATCCTCTATGAAAGGTATAATTCAGTTACCTTACTTACTCATAATTAAATGGGGAAGGGGGCCGGGGAGCCTTCGACTTTATTAGAGTAGGGAACCCGGTTCAAGCAGAGAAGCACTGCGCCACTCCTCCTGATAGGCTATTCACTGCCCTCTGGGCCATCTTGTGTCGGGTGAAGACCTTCCGAACACTGACTTCCCAAAGAAGCCCTTAACGGAGCTCTAGAAAAGAAATACGAAAACCTGAATTACATCCATCCTTAGCTCTTCCTTCATAGTTCCACTGCTCGGGGAAGTGAGTATGGGAATTCAACTATATAGACTGCACTCTTATGAGGGCTTGGACTTTCTTTCTCCCACAAGAAACTGCCAGAGATGGACTTTGGAGACAAAGAAAGAATGGTTGAACCAGTTGCTGAGCAAAGTTCAAGTTGGATATGGAGAAAGCTTACGATCGGGTCAAAAAGAAACCTATTCCGATCCGAAGCAAAGTTGCGATCTTGAGAAACTTTGAAGAGTCCTTTCACTCGCCTCGTCTAGGTGTAAAGACTCAACCTACCGGAGTATCAAACATACTTATTCAAAGAAAACTCCTGGGTTAGACGGCTGTGGTGGCGAATTCAAAAATAGATTAACCCTCCAAAAAAGGACTAGAGTGGCAGAGATTTACATTCCAATGTTCCAGCGATCTCCCTATCGGTCGAATGGTCTCGCCAGCTTGCTTCCTGCGATCTTGTTTTCAGAACGGTTCTACTATGCGGGTGGAGCCCCTTGATCAGTTCACATGTAGACGACTTGGAAGCAGACATTCGCTATAATGCCAGATGAAGCGGACGAACGCGAAGTTTCATGAAATTGGGTATCGCATTCGTTTAGCAAGACTACCTATGGTGTATAGCACAATCACGCAATCAAAGTAAGAGGAAAAGATCCAAGCAAGCTGAGAAGGCATGACATTTAGAGAGATAGGAAAAAAAGATAACAAACTCGCTGGAACGGGGGAGGAAGGAAAGTGCCATCTATAGTCCAGTGGCAAGATCAATGTAGCAAGCAAGGGAAGTGCGAGCTAGTGAAAAGAAGTGCAGCCCTTCTACTGTACCTGGTCATCCATGTAAACAGTCGAGAAACATATTTCTGCGCCCCACCCCTTCACTGAAAGAAATTCTTTCAAGGGAAATACTGCTGTAATTCAGAAATAATTCCCAAATCTTCATTCTCCATTAGAGCACACACGTAGGCTTTGAAGCAGTAGTGCCCCACTATCAATCAGAGTAGGAGTGCACTAGAGCCTGAATTGTCTTACTTACATCAAGGGCTCCGTGAGGGTAAGGTTAAGTTCCTGGAAATTGTAAAGAGAGTATGGAGTCATTGTTTTCTACTAAGGGTCCTTGAGGGATGCTGGGAGATTCTCTAAATCGAAGAAATGTGACAACCCCAATAGAGAGAACTCTCCTTCTGCAGTACTCTTAGCCAACAAGTGGACCAGGCCTGATGGCGGTCCCGGAAAGCCGGTCAACTGGAGATTCTTGCTTTTTTTTAGTTCCTGTTTTCCAACTCTCAGATGGGCATCGGTGTCAGCGGGGCAGCTAACAAGTGCAGGTACTAAAGGAAGTGGAGGTGTCTTGTACTGAACTATTTCCGCTTCAGGTCATGGCATATAGTTCGTACTCTATTTCCAGATGTTCTCCATGGATCACAGGTCATCCAGCCTTGTCTCATTTCACTCTTCAGCTTGAAAATGATCACCCTTCCTATTACGGGCTTCGGTTCCTTCTGACTTTCATAAGGGTTGAGTAGTTATCGTTGACTCAATCGTGCTGAATCTAATCCTCGTGACTCGAGATGGTGGAGTTTTATTGGAAAAAACTCCCCCTTCCCTCAAGCAAGCAGGCTCGGCAGTCCCCGGGCAGGCCGTTAAGGCAACTATTGCTGAAAAGACTTACTCGAATGGTTTCCTACTCAGACTGTGCGCTTCTTGGATTTGCTACTAAGTACCTGGCGGCCTCACCATGTGTTAGCATAGGGAATACGAAACTCCAGCATTGAAAAAAAAAAGCTATCTGGATACCGGTTGTAATCCTACTTTTTATTTGGGATAATCCTTTCTTGTGGCGGTTTCACACCCACCGAGCCTCCCGGGTTTGGGCTTAAAGAGCGCCTGGGGTGTCTTTTAAGGTCGTTGGTCCTTTATGGCTCTATCGAACGTAATCGAGAGGAGTTTAATTGTATAGTGCTTAGCTGACTTTCCCGTGTAGGCTAGATGCCGGTATCTCGACATCCTTATAGTGCCAAGCCCTCTGTTAGAGCACATAAGATAAGGGCGCTTACAACCACTTCATCAGTTCGGATAAACCTGCACTAATAGGCTTTGACCCTTTCATACAGAAGTTCAAAATGTAAATGGGCCAAGCTGTCTCATACACTCCAGTATCCAAGAATTTCATACAAGTGAAGTTCTAACTCTAGAAGTTTGACATTGTCAACTGTTATTATCTCTCAGTGGCATCACACTAGTGACACAAAGGCTGGAGACCTCTTTCTACGGTCAGAAGATGCATTCGGTCGGTCTCGGCTTGCTTCAGTTTGAATCAGGCCTCGAGCAAGCGAACCAGCAATCACAAGCGCAGGTTCACACCCCCTGCCTTCCAAAAATAATTGCTTCCGAGGGCGCTCTCTCTAACCTGAATCAAGAAACGTTCATTCAGACGAAGAAGAGTTGGTGACTACAGCCTTGTCTTCAGTTGGCTTATTGGCAATGGCCTGGGCCAGAAAGAGTCCATTAAGGAGAATTGGTAGATAGGATCGCATACTTGGTCTTAGCAGGTTCGATCATCGCTCTGATAGCATGTGAAAGTAGGAACCCACAGCCCGCCTAATGAAAGGCTAGGTCATACTACGCTGACGAATGATCCACTAGTGCACCCCTTTCGATTCACGGAATGGCATTATTCTATTTTGGGAGTTGCTGAAATGGTTAAGTAGAGCGAAACGGAAGACCGTCTGAGACTAAGGATTTCTAATACCTACAGCAAAAGAAAGGAGAGGCTCTTGTACTGGTATCAGGGCCATAATAGGTCAGGCAAAAATGAGGGGAAAGCCGCTAAGAAAGCGATCAGCAAATATTATATAGATATATCTTTTTGGCTAAGACATTCGATCGGTAACTCTGCTGTTCTCGCACTCCTTCCTGCCTTCAACCGGCTTGTAATATCTCACCTTATGTTCTTATAAAGGACTACTTACTTCCTAGTCCGGGTTGGAGAACTGAATTGGCTCTTACTACGCGAGGGCAAAGGAAATGTAAAGTTCACTTTCCCACCTATCAAAGAGGGGACTTGCTCCATATATCTATAGAGCTCGCTTGAGAGCAGCTCGAATCTAATCCCTTGGCTTCGACTGAATTACATCCATCCTCGCTTTCTCTTGAACAAGGGGCTTCAATTTCACAAGCTCAACCTCGAGAAAGTAATAAATAACGTTGAACGCTTCAACTCGGCCACTGAAGAAGGCAAAGGCTGGGCGAGATACTAGGCCAACTTGCTGCTTACTGCCCCTGGTTGAAACTTTAGGCGGAATAGACGGAATTCTGTATTATATATTAGGGAGGAGAGAAAGAACGCATGCATGGAGATTCGAGATGAAAGGACATCGGAAGAATTCAAGGAAGGTAATTACTGCTATTAAAGAAGGCGATCTCGTCTTGCTTGCTGGGATAGAGGTCTCTTGAGCCTCACTAAGCCTGCTTATCTCTCTCTATCCTACGCTCTTCACCTAGAAGCCAATCTTATTGGTTCTAATCTCTCCTAGGGTGAGGAATCACAGAAAAAGCTCATCGACGGGATTTAATATATAAGACATTATAATCTAGCCTATCGTGCTATAACACTAAAGTGAACAACAAGGCGCTGGTAGTTTCAAGCCAAAGCCCCAATTGCGCGTATCCCACATCCAACATCCAAGAAGTAGGTATCCTTCAGGAAAGATCAACAGGCCGTTAAGGTTATTATCGCCGACATAAATAGGGCTCGTTCTATTCCTTCTAGTGAGGTAGCTGGTTTCAGGAGAAGAGCACGGGGAGGATGCTTGGGACTGGCACGTGGCATGATGGGCTGTGGTACTTGAATAAAGATGTTGAATTCTGCTTTGGTGTCTGTCTTCAATGCAGTTCCGGGAGGCAATGTTGAATCTGAGTTGATGCTTAACCATTACAGACTTGGTCATTCTTCCTTTAGTGTTTTGAATCAGTTATTTCCTTCACTGTTTCTTAGAGCAAATAAAGAAAAACTTGTGAACTTGGCAAGCACACAAGGAGCTGTTAGTTCTGGTCATCGAAGTACTGAACCTTTTGCTGTTATTCACTCAGATGTATGGGAATGTCCTGCTACTTTCAGAATGACATTCCTTTTTTATCTATGGTATCATAAAAGAGATATAGCTACAGCAAAGGGGTACCTTTCTTCTTTCTTTAATTTCTTGAAAGCTCCTTCGAAGAGAAGACGGAAGGATAGCTCACTCGCTGTAACCGTCATCTGCGAATTGCAGATGAGACAGAGGGACATACTATATGTCCGTATATAAAGCACCAGTGGCAATTCACGATATTTCGTAGAAGCGAAGAAAGACCTCTTTGGGCATTACATTGCTCCATGATCCTAATATCTGGCCGGAATCCACAAAGTGAGTTGAAAGAATTCTTTCTTTATTCTCCGAAGTATTCCAACTAGAGTTTCGCGTGAACCTACCTACTTGGGTAATCATCGGATATACATTTTCGTAATGATCGCCCAGACCCGAATCCCGTATTTTGCGAGAAAATATGTTTCCAAATTGAGATCGATTCCATGCTCGCATTGAATCAGGCAGGCTCGAGAGACCTCTAACACGTTCGAGGACGTGAGCCATGTATCCTAAACTACCTCTTCACATGCAGAATTAGTAGTCCAAGCTAACTCGAACCTGAATTCTTTCTCCATAAACTTTTCATTAGGTCTTGAAGAGCCTGGTCAAAATAGGATGGTGATCAGAGTGTGTCCGAGGAAGGTGTAATACAGGGCCCTTAGGAAATTGCGCGCGCAATTCCTGATTTACAAAAGTTCTGTCCAGCCGTTCCGCGATGCGAACACCCCCGGACCTATTGCCAGCCCATGTAAATCGTGGCCCATGGAATCCTAAATCCATCAACCCGCATTTGTCGAGAATCTCATTGAACCGACACATGCGGTTCCAATTAGCCGGGGCCCCGACTCGTCTTCATAACGTGCAATTTCATTAAAAGAACCTGTGAGTAACCAGGGGAGCACAAGAGAAGCACTCATCTGCTCCAAGTCTGACCATAGAGCCTCACGGTTAGTTTGCCGGATGTGGACTGGCCCCAGAACAAAGCCAATGATCCCCTGACATAGAAAGAATAGAGACGTGAATGGCAAAAGGATCGATGTAATTGAGAACGTCCTATCCCATTTCCTTCGAGGGCACTCATAACTAAAGTACTGGCTTTCGAACTGCCAGAATTCGGTTTTATCCCTAATTTCTTCACCAGTCTTGCGGACTCCCTTCAGCTTTCTGACAAGAGCGTCGAAAATCTATATTTCTTGGGCTCCCTGATCCTGGAGTTGAGGCGAATAAGCTTGCTGCTAAGATACGAGTTGCACTTGAGCGCAGGGGGCGTAAGTAAAAGAATTTAATCACCGGCAGAACGTATATACGTGAATAAGACTTTAGCTTCAAAGCGCGCACCTGAACCAGTAATAAACCTAACCTATAAAAAAATGTAAGGTAATACTACTCTTCTCTTTACGAGATTCTTGCTTTATTTTTTTCTTAGCTCCTGTTTTCTTCTTGGTATGTGTTGGGTACCGGGGAATAGAGGACAAGCAAGAAAGGTATGAAGAGTTTCGGGAGGTTCACGTGATCGATTGTTGTAGTGTCTATGGAACCCTGGAAATTTCCTCTTATGATTCGGAATAGTATAATCTTTACTCAGGAAAGACTCAATCAGAAGAAATGGTTCGAGGATCGATGCCTCATGGTTGTACTTCCCTTTGCCTTTCCGTTCACGCCTTGCTTCTAATCAGAGTCAAGCACCCAAAAATTCGAAGGTATGACAGTGGGGCGGATTCCGAGGCATGGAGTTTGATGATTACCTTATACCTTTCCTTAAAGCATATTTTTCGATAACTTGAACGGAGTGTCAATTTCCTCTCTTTATCCCAACTCGAAGTCAAACCTGAAGAAAGGAAGCTTTAGCTGATTGCACGTTTTCAAGAAAGAACGTTAAGCCTTCTTCCTCAGACCTGACGCCTTCCTTCGGCCTTTTTGAGATTGGTACATATATATTGGTCCAGTACAGAAAAGCCTTACTTTGCTTAGCCGTTCACTAGTAGTAATCGACAACCTAATGGCGCATTTAAAGCAGCAAACCTATAAAGAAATTCGATTCGGAACTCCGATTGAATGCGGAATCCCGCTAGAAAAGAGGGATGCAAACGAAGCTAACTCATCTACGTGGATGGATGTTTGTCAATCTTTTTCTTACCATAATTCACTCTCTCTGGGCCCTCTCAAAGATTCGCAAAGACTTTTGATGCTGCGGGCTAGCAAAAGAAGATCTAATTTTCCTTCGTTCCCACAAAACTGAGCCAGATAGTAAGCAAAGCATTATGTTATGTTTACGGATGGCAATGATTCGCTCTTTGCACCAAGTGCCTTGAGAGGGCGTTAATCCAGAAGAACCGAAGGCTGGGTCGAAACGTTCTTCCCTCAATCTCCAAAGCCTGTAGACAATTGAGGTCTTTCATCTCGACTCATCATGGATAGGTCCCATTGAAAGGCTCTTATATTTAAAAGCGAAGAAGAAAATCTCGAAAATCTGGGTGGGAGGAACCATGAATAATTATAGCACTCTTCTTTAACCTATTTTCCATTCTAAGACAGCAACTCAAGCGAACCGCCCTAGAAACTTGACTGAGAGACCTAGCTAAGAAGGAAAGCAAGATGGATGTTGGGGTCTGTATGGTTGTCAGTGTCTTTATTTCTTTCCGTGAATAACTAAGCTAATCCCGCGCTCAGCACAGGACATGTGCAGTTCGCAGACGACACCATCCGTAGAGAAAGCAGAATCTACATATGTAACTATTTCTATCATTCAGAAAACAAGAGAAAAGTCCCTTGAAGTCAGCTGGCCTTATCAAAGGGTGTGTGAATTAAAGGCTCAAGAGACCTACTCCTAGCTACCCTAGTTACTAAGACTTATAAATAGATTCCCTCTATCTTAGCAGCAAGATAGGCTGCAACTAGACGTAGATCGAAGCTACCCTTATTCTTAAGGCAGACCTAGCATCCCGAACTAAAGACTCTATTTCGTTTTTCACTTCACCCTACTTTGTCTCGTTGATTATGTAGCATTCTTCCACGCCTTAGCTAAAGGAGTAGGCTTTGCTCTGTAGACAGGATTTAAAGGGAAAGCTCAAGTACAGTTTAGCAAGAAAAAGCACATGTTCACTAGGGAATGAAGCTGCCATTTCGCTAGATATCCAAAAGAGGTCCAGAGAGGTAGCATAAGGTAGTTTCAGTCACCCGGGAGGAAGAAGAGCTATTCTGCTTAGCAGCGTAGGAGTGAAGGAAGAAAAGAGGATGGATGTAATTCAGAAAGAAGGTCAACCGAAGCAGTTCCATGTATTGCTCCTTAACCTGACATCTACCTATAAAAAAAGGAATAAATACCTGGAAAAGTCATTCAATTCTTCCCCTAAGGAGAAAGGCGCTTTTTGCCCTGCTCCCAAGTCTGTCTTCTTTCAGAAGCTTTGATCGGAACTTCAATCTCTTAGTCATCCTAGCGTAGAGATTTCTTCTCTCTTCTTTCCTTTTTGCTTGGCCAACGAAGGCCGACTCTCCTTATCACGAAAGAACTCTCGCTAGGATCCAAAGAAAAGAGGGGCGGATGTACTTACCCGGTTACAGGAATATTATGAGACAAGGAATCTCTCTTCACCTTTCCGGGTTCTCACTGACTTCAAATTTTTCCGTTGGTGCAGTTCCTCACCTTGTTGAGTCACGAAGGGTTCTAAACCATTTGCTTAGTTTACCTCCTCAATCCTATCATCCTTGGTCTTTAAGCCCCTTTAAGCCTATCGGTCAGCGAATAATTATAGCCGGGCCTTGCAGCCTGGCTTAAAGCTTCAGCCCTGCTTTATACGTTAACCATTTACAGTGAGATATAATATATATCTAAAAAGCAAGACAACTTTTAAGAAAAGATTGACGATCTCTCTCGCCTCGTGTAACTCTTCTTTGGCTAAAACTTAATCAGAAGGAAGCACCGAGAAGAGTTTAGCAGGGAAATAAATATTTGTCCAATGCAGCCTTATCTCTTTAACGTCTTGGTATTGGATCCGCTCTTTCTCAAAAGTAAGCCATGTAATCTGAATTACATCCATCCTTCTCTTTTCATTTTCATAAGGATAGGTGAATAGTTAAAGGTAAACGATTTGCGTGGGATAAGATAAGGTTTCTCCTATAATATAAAATCGCGGCTTAGTTGGAAAGGTAGGCTGTAAAAATCCGAAGCTCTTCCACCTCCTGGTTTGCTCGTAAGAAAGCAGCAAGGGTTCCGTGTAAGGACGACCGACTTGGAATGCAGGCATATACATTCCGTTTTTCAACTTGTAATCCACGAAAAACGATACGATCATTCTGACTGAGAAAGAGAAGAATGTAATTCACACTATTTTTTAGAGTGAAGACTACTTCATCTTTAGACTAGTTCACCCGCTTTAATGACGCGCATGAGGACGAGGTATAGATTTTCTTGTCCAAGTCGAGTAGAGTAAGTTGCTGCTTTCATTCTTACTACAGGACGCTGCGGTGATTGATAACTTGTTAAACTCAGCAGCTAAAGAGAGTTAAGGCAAATTCCGTCACTCCCGCACCTTGAGCATCCTCTTAGTACCAAGATGAGTAGCCTTGGGCTTCAGATGTGGCAGCCAACCCTGTCGGTTTGAATTTTATGTATTCTATCAGGCCGGCAATTGAATAGCGCCTTGTTTTCCCGAAGACATGTAGAAGCTTATCGGCCCAATAGTTACATAGGTCTCACT
Source organism: Pinguicula primuliflora (assembly GCA_025802335.1). Classification (NCBI taxonomy): domain Eukaryota; kingdom Viridiplantae; phylum Streptophyta; class Magnoliopsida; order Lamiales; family Lentibulariaceae; genus Pinguicula; species Pinguicula primuliflora. Next base: position 19,222 of record JAOYMZ010019115.1, read on the forward strand.
ACTGCTGTCTAGAAAGAGTCTTCTCCAGTCACTGAGTTCGGGAAATGACTTTATGGCAGTTCTTCCACATACTCTTTTCTCTCCTCTTCCCAATCGCGCCTCAAAGCAGAGGACGAAAGAGCTTAGCAAGTGAGACTGTCTTTCCCGCTGCTGAGCTAGTCTTTCTTTTCCCAACTTGGAGAATATCTTTTGAGAGAACTTTGGAGGCCCAACTCGAGTCCCTATTAAATCTTGGTCAATCTAATTAGATAGGTGTTCATGCCATCGATTCTCCCTACAGAAGCAAGCTCCTTTTTTCAGCTTTTATTAAGGCAAGGGGGATGTTGTACATAAGCAACGATAAGGAAATCTCCTTCTGAGGGAATCTGGATTCCTTATGTAGAGATTTAGCGTCTTTCGACAGTTGTGCTTTAAGGAGGAATAAATTACCCTTGATTGCTATGAGGTAAACTAGGCAGGATTCTGATAGGAAACGAAACCTCAGGCTCGGCCTTAGTCTTGGTCTGATCTCACAATGAGCTTATGAGTATGTAAACCGGACTCCATGAATGAGCGAAAGCTTCTCTCCCGCAAGCTTGATCTTAACAGAATTTCAACGAGTTGACAGCGCCCAAGAGTAAACCTAAATACTGGTCTGCCCTGCAATCTGTTCGCCATTTAGAACATGTTGCTTCCTAATTATTTATATTCTAAGGGATTGCGCTAACGCAGTACGTTGATACGTTTTTCTATTTCTATGAGTATGAAGTTTTCTTCAATTGCTATTACGCGATAGCTAGGGGACATGAATCTTGCCGTATCAAAAGGTATCATCATCCAATTGGCGCCCCGGTGATCAGCCACCTCATGTACGCAGATGACATTATTATCTTCACTAGTGGGGATGGGAGGTCGCTGAAACACTTGCTGAAAACCTTTTTTCTATACTGTAATTGGTCCGGACAGAAGCTATGCACTTAGAAATCCTCAGTTTTTATCTCGAAGCACATTCAAGGAAGGAGGAGAAATACTCGAGTTGGTCCCACTTCTCTTCGTGGAGGAAGCTTTAGCTGAACATTGCCACTTGTTGCAACCCTTTCATAGACTATAATATTAAGTCATGCTGGCTGGATGGAAAATCTAGTAAGGTCATGGTTCACTATATTTCACGGCGAAAGGATGTAGTAGCAGGAGTTGGTATTAGGGCAACTCGAGTCCACTACCAGTGCTTTAGAAAGACCAGGTCCATCTTTTGATAGCAGCATTCAACACCCCAGGTGAAGTACCAGCTTCTCCGGAACACAGTCCAAAACTAATATTTCCAACTCGAAGTGAAGTCATCCAGTGAAGGAACCCGGGATCCAGATGAACGAAAGGGAACCTCATTGGAAGAAATGCGCCAAGCAGACAGCTTTCAAAGACTCCAGCTCCCTTGCTATTCTTGCTGCGGCTCATTCCAGCACATTTGCATGAAGCACTTCAGTTTGGGCATTCTAATTTGAATATAAAGAGAAAGGGCAGTCAACTAAAGCTTCTTCAACTTGTGTTTGGTTCCAGCAGGTCATTTCACCCCACCCCAGATGCAAGTAGTTCTGTTGTTTGAGATTAGAGCAGCAGACGGGGCTTCAGATGAAAGAAAGAAGGGTCAAACCAAGCATAAGGGATATAATAAGAAGGAGGCTTGAGGGTAATTGGTCGAACCAAAAGAAAAGTGCTGTGACACGTTTCCTAGTGGAAAAGAGATTTAAGCCAAATCCCCTTTTTTTCAAAAGGATGAGAGTTCCGATCTCATTCTACGGTCGACTCGGAGCGTTTTCAATCGTGAGTCACACGAAACTAAGAAGTCCTGATCTACGACCAGCCTTTGCCATTCTTTTTCCAATGAGGAGTCCGACCTGAATTACATCCATCCTTAGGAGCATCCCGGGCAAGATCTATGGCTTCCGCTGCGGCTAAGCGAACTACCTATTCTATAGAAGTGAATATGAGAGAAAAAGCTCTTTTTTCTGAATTACATCCATCCATCTTTCTTCGGAACCGGGTCGTAATCTCATTAACTTTTCTTTCACCGCCCTGGGATTAAAGGCAATCCATGAACAAGGAAATCTCTACTCAAAATGCCTCTGGTTTTTCGTCTTGTTCGAAAGAGTGTTTTTTCTGTCTTGAATGATTGGTAGACGGAATAGCAGCTTCTTTCCCTACTTTTCCTGTGGGCAATTACATAGCACCTGGAGGGTGGCATGATTTAAGCCGAGTGGGGCTAGGACTGAATGGATTGCTTTGCCTAGTTAAGCAACGTAAAGTAAGTGGGAAGACCCCTATAATAAGGTTTGACTACTTCGTGACTACTCTCTTCTTTTTCACCCGGAGACAGAGCCTCTTCTTGAAGACCCTTCCTAAGACAAGCTTACCTAATCGATTGAAACCTGTATTTTCTAGTTGAGCTATCTCACAATCTTCCTCTTTATAGCCCATATCCCAGCGCTTCTCTCATATTCCGATTCTTATGTCGCTCTTCTTCCCATCCCCAGTTACTCTCTTACAAAAGAAAGCCTACGCTCGATTTCCTTGCCCGGTTCAGAGAGCACTTCTGTATTTGGGAAATTGCCCTCCAAACTTGATTCTCCCAATGATGGAGGACCCGGCTTTCTAAGGAAGTAGGGCTTTACACTACATACCAAACCCTTTCTTTTGAATATCCCGCCTCTACCACTTGCAGGAAAGATCCTCCCAGAATTTAGAAGCGAGGAAGCTTTAGCTTCTTTTCTTTACTCAGATAAGGGATCCCCCCACCCTATTGGTCTGCAAGATTTTTCTCTTCGCTGATCTCAGGATTTGGGACATTATTGCAGGTTGAGGAAACCACCGCGGCTCACAGAAATATGGGCAAGGCCAGAGTGCTCATCCAAACTAATTCCTTGTATTTCTTTTCTATTTAATAGTTTTAATAAACTAGCTCGCCTGGTACTGGATCCCTTACTTTATTTACTCAAAATAAAGATTTATCCTTACCGCTCATATAGAAACCGAGCTACCAACTGGAGTTTCTCTGATGAGTTCTTCGTCTGTCCAGATTCCTTCTTCATCTCCATCACAAAGAGATGATCTTTGCCTTGCTAGCCAGATGCACATATCCCTCCGGGAGGGTTAAACCGAAGGAGATTCGGCTAAAACGCGAGCTCACACAACACTTAAAGTCAGTCAGAAGGTAGCTAGCGATCAAAGAAGAAAATGGCGCTAAAGTGAAGAAAGCTCAATAAACACACACGAACACGATGCAGGGCATATCATAAATGATACCGTTGATCTCAACTACGTCGATCCTGAATTACATCCATCCTTGCTCGATGCTTTTTGGGGGGTGACTACCGACCCAGCAGTGATCGATGACAGAATGGTACGAACAAATAAAAGTCATTGGATTTGGTAGTTCTCCATTGACTTCTCTCTTTACCCCTTTTCATATGTTCGTTCCTAAATGGGTGTGCACCCCCAGGCAGGGGCCGGCCTCCCACTCCCACTCTTGCAGCATTTATTAGCTTAGCCGAGTTGGGTGGATCGTGCAATAAGCCTCTCTCGACCCTCCCTTTCTCATACGTCTTTATGAAAGCCTCTCGCCTTTCGAGATCCGGTCCATCATCAACTACTCAGTCAGATCTTCTTCTTTGCTTGCTTTGATTAGGCTTCCTTTAACGGATTTGATCGGCATTTCGTGCCTGCAGCCCTGCTGAATTCGACCTTTTATCCGCTGGTTGGGTAGCGTAGTAAGGTTAGAGGCGCAACTAGAAGAGTTGGCCCTATATTTCTCTTTTTTTCTCAATTCGATTGCAGTCTCCGAAGTCCTTCTTGATCGATGGTCCCCATTAGCATTAGTGCCAATTAGCAGCGGAAGGCGAGGATGGATGTAATTCAGGATCGCGGATTCCACGGTAGCAGTAGTTCGAGCTCTACATTAGGAGCACGGGGGCTCTATCTATCTAAAGGAGGTACGGACACCCTCCATAGTACGGTACGATGCAGTTGAAAAACGTAAGCCAACCGGGCTGTAGTTTTCTTGCTTTTCTTTGTTGAACCCTCTATGGTCTACCCTCTTTCTCGATATCCCAATTCTAGCGTTCGTTAGCAGAAGTAGAGATAGGGGGAGATAGGATTTATTACAACATTTTATGTGAAAAAATGACAGAAGCCGCTATAAAGGGAAGAATAACTAGTTTTAATGCAGATATTGTCATTCAATTCTCGTGGACTTGGGGGAAATAACAAAAAGAAGGAGATTAAAGAGGCAATAATGAAGTACGACTTGAAGATGATTTGCATACAGGAAACTAAATTAGCACAGATAGATGTAAGACTGTGCGAACAACTATGGAACTCTACAGATATATCTTATGTTCAGCTGCCTGCTATAGGGCTATCAGGAGGGCTACTTATAACCTGGAAAACTCAGGATTTTCAGCAGACAGAAAATTGGAGTAAGGATGCCTAGGAGTAAAAGGAACGTGGCAGGAAACTAATCAAGAGTTGAATATTGTAAACATTTATGCACCATGCACAGCTGTAGGAAAGAGGAGGTTATGGGCTCGCCTATTACAGAGAATACAGTCAGACCAGGAAGCCATCTGGTGTATTTGTGGGGATTTTAATGCGGTGAGGAGTAGACAAGAGAAAAAAGGGATCTCAATTGTGTCTGCAGGAGAGATAAGAAACTTCAACAAATTGATATTGGACTCAGGTTTAGTGGATTTGCCACTTCAGATTAGAAAACATACTTGGTTTCAACCGGGGGGAACAAGTTCCAGTCGGCTTGACAGATTCCTAATCTCAGGAGAGCTGATGCATAAGTGGCCTAATTTAACACAAATACCTTTGGACCGTCTGATCATTGCCCACTAGTTCTGATAAATGATAACACAAATTGGGGACCTAAACCATTAAAGGTGTTAGATGCGTGGTTTTCACATCCAGAGTTTGAGGGATTTGTTAGAAAGTCATGGGAAGAAATAAGGGTGGAAGGGGTTATGTGTTGTTTCAAAAGATGAAAGAACTGAGGAAACACTAAAACAATTGGACTTACAAATGGAGAATGGGACACTGTCAGTAGAAGAAAAACAACACAGAAGGGATATAAGAGAGGAGTTACTAAGGAGAAGCAAAGCAGAGGACAGCATTATTTATCAGAAGGCTAGAAGTAGATGGATAAAAAAAGGAGACTCAAACAGTAGGTATTTTCATGCTACACTTAGAAATAATAGACTCAGGAATACTATTAAAGGAGTAAGTATACAAGGCCAGTGGGTAACAGATCCTATGAGGGTGAAACAGTACCTCAATAACAGCTACAGGATGCATTTCAAAGAGTCAAATAACAATAGACCTCAGGTTAATTGGAATTTGTGCCGAAGACTGCACGCTGAAGATAAGGAATTGCTTACAGCAGTATTTACGGAGGAAGAGATACTAGAAGCAGTAAAGAGTTGTGGAAGTGAAACCCTGGGCCGGATGGTTTCAATTATAGATTCATTAAGCACTTTTGGGACATGCTTAAAGAGGATATAATTAGGTTTTTTGAAGACTTTTGGATGGAATTTAAAGGATGGGATAAGAAATTCCTCTCAATAGCAGGAAGGGCAACTTTAATTAAGGCAGTACTCACGTCCATACCTATATACTACCTTTCTATGTTTAAGGCTCCCAAAGAAGTATTAAGACAAATGGAAAGTCTACAGAGAAGGTTTTTGTGGGGTGGGAAATAAAGAGGGGGAAGGAAAATAGCTTGGATAAAATGGAACAGAATTTGCTACCCAGCAGGAGGACTAGGAATAAAAAACATGGAGAAACTAAATCTTTCTCTTTTAGGAAAATGGGGCAGTAAGGTCACAATGGGGGACACAACATTATGGACAAAGATACTATCATCTAGATATGGGAAGATAAGCACAAATAAGGAGCAGGTAATGGCAAACAACAAGCAAGCAAAAGCGTCACCATTCTGGCATGATGTATCTAAACATGTGATCACAGACAATTGGTACAAACAGCAAATATGCAAGCATATAGGGAATGGGCAGACAACACAATTTTGGAGGTGACCAAAGTTTTGCAGAGAAATTCAAAGACCTATATAGAAATGCAAGAGAGAAATTAGTCACAGTGGCACAAAAAGGTTACCACAATGATAGAGAGTGGCAATGGTCAGAACCTGCAATTACAACTTATAATACTAACTACAATTATACACTTTTGATGCAGGAAATATGGACAGAGCAGGAGACGAAGGAGTCGACGAAGATGGCATGGAACAACATTGTGCCTCCTAAAATCCAATACTTCACCTGGAGGCTGATTTACGACCGTATTCCGTCCAGAGCTAACTTGGAGCGCAGAGGTGTATCACTGGACTCCACTCTTTGCCCGATGTGCGGCAATTTTCAGGAGACAACAAACCATATTTTCCTACAATGCGAAGTCACTGCTAAGATTTGGGAATTCATCTATCAATGGATGCAAATTCCTAACCTAATTGCGACTGGAATTGAACAGCATATTGAGCAATTCACCGAGATACATTACCATCCATGGAGGAAGACACAATTGAACGCCCTTTGGCAGCACACAGCATGGGCATTATGGAAACACCGCAATTCACACGTCTTCAGAACGGATGTGAGAACAGTAGCTACTGTCGGAGAACGCCTACAATTGGAGTTATGGTGGACCTTAAAATCACATAATATGATACTCGCCGGCACTGGCTTCGGAGAATGGGAGCGCCAACCTCAATTATGTGTTAAGTAGGAGAAATCGATCAAGAGCAGCGTCTTGTGAGGAAGGAGAGTCGTATGAAACTGAAATCCCCGGATTTTAGGATTGTTTTGTATATACCCCATTTGGGGGTAAATTGTAAATACCCGGGAAAGTCAATAATAAAATACCTTAATTATAAAAGTACCAACTTCCCTTAGATAATGTGGTTCCCTATCTGTGTGTAGCCCCGGGGTATCATATTACACACCTTTTTCCCTTCGTCGTCCTTACTTACCTTACAGACTTTCATTCATTGTTTACTGCTTATCCCTTAACCCTATCACTGTTAGGAATATATAACACGAATATACCATTTACACAGCAGCACACACTTCTTACTCACTCTCAACTAAATAAAACTAGAGGTTGAAGTAGAAGGCTCAGAGACTACTACCAACTCAAAGAACGACTTGGATTCTTGTAAAAACTTTGAGCTTAAGAAGAAAGACAAGTATAGCTTAACTAACATGTCGGACTTCTGAGCCTTCCGACCTATCAGAGAAGGATGGATGTAATTCAGAAATGCATCATCTGCAACAAGAGAGAGGATAAGGTCTTCGAGCCTTATTCATTTTTTAGGGTTCCCCACCTAAGTATGAACCGGATTTTCGAATGCGAGACATTAGTTGGGATTAAATGCCGGGTAGCGAGAACTAACTTCGGGAGTAGAGCAACCAGAAAAAAACTTGCTTTTTCGACGGCTTGACAGATTTTCCATGTTGATGCGCACCCTGCTCCGTCTGGCTTGCTCTGTTTATTGCGATCGCTCGCAACTAGTTCTAGTAAGGCAAGTAGCCTCTCAGTTGGGGAGGGGCTCGTTGTTAAGTCGTATAGCCCTTGCCCTGTTAGCAATAAGAAGAATAGGCTGCGCTCGATTTCGAATCTTTTTTATTTGAGAGAGCCGCTTTCGGAAATTAACTCTCTCTCTTTCAAATAGTATTTAAGGCACTTTATTTTAAAGCGCAATCACAACTGTGGAAGCGAGTGCCCTACTATCTCCTAAGATAGGATTAGTACAAGAAACTCGGGTTTCCCTGTCAAAGAATTGGAATTAGTCTAGAATTGACTCGAAAGAGTAAGGAATACGACAGTTTTTTTTCTACATTCTATACTAAGAGGTCTCTCGAGTATGTTCTTCTTGAAAGCTTTACTAGTCTTGCTGCGAAAACAAAGACTATTCAATTGCCTTTCATCTAATTGAATAGCACCTTCACTCCAATGCATCATGACATCTAGGATTCAGTTCAAGGGAAGCGACCCCGAGTAGCGAACCCTTTCCTGTGTAACTCTGTTTATGTGGAAAACTCAATAACCAATCACCAGCGGATTTGGTCTTAGCTTAGGGTTTATAGTTCTATATGTTCTTGTTCTTAGCTGTCCATCATGGGTTATGGAGCACCTGGAAGTGAGTAAGCGAAAGTACAAGGTGCTATGAAATTGCCGTGGTGGTATGGTGAAGAGACCTACTACCATGTGAGGTGAGAAAGCGGCTATCGGTGACTAAAATCTTGGTCGAATTGAGCGATGATATTCTTCATAATGAACTTGACTACAGTACTCGCTTTGATCTCACCACCCCTATTCTATGAGCCCTCTCCTGCTTTATTCGATAATGCGAGTCACCGCTTGCAGCACCTTGCTTCGCCCTACAGCTAGTGGAGACAAACGACTAATAAGATTGACAACAGGTCTCTCGAGCCTTGGCTTTACGACTTTTCTGTCTCTTCCAGATCCTTCCCTTCTTTCTTATCCGTACGCGTCAGGGCGTTCGGGCGGAAAACCGAGTTGCGTACTGGGCAAAAGTGAAGCTTAGTCTTTCGTTCCTTTCAATCTCGCAGACTTTTAAGAGAAATTCCCTTTTCTTTCTCAAGCTATCGATTGAACTCCTTGCTAGAAGCTCTATCTTTCTAGCCAAGTGAGCTCGCTGAGCGGAACCATACCCGAGTCAAGAAGAAGCCACGTGTTCCCGGTTTCGTTGTCACGCTGTGGCCTCTGCTTGCTGTAAATCTGAAATCTTATAGTAATATAATCCTGCTTGCCTATTCCATTGGAGCTTAGTCATCTATATCGTCTCCGGTACATGTTCGTTTTAAAGCCGTAAGGAATCCTAATCCTCCTTATTACCCTAAATAAGTCGAGGGAGAAGAGAGGCCCTATTCGCCTAGTGTAAGTTACTTTAGGTCGGACTGAATGAGTTCTCTATCCGGCTATTGAAGTGGTGAAAGCCACTCGCCCTAATCAATAAGCGGGAGAGGTCTCTCGAGCTTCTGCTGTCTCGTCGACCTTTCTCTTCGATGAGTCGTAAAAATGTCATGCTTCGTGCTTCGCATCCCTCGCATTTTAAGTTGATTCTTCCCAACTTCGAGAGTGAGATTGATCCGACTAACCAAGCAACGGTGAGTTGTGCGGTAGCGTAAAGGGTGCAGGAAAAAGACTAATAAAAGTCTTTCCGGGTTATGCCATAAAGAAAGACGTGTCTCCTTGATCTGATCGCTCAGACGCCCTTCTTGATCGACTGCTCTCGTAGAGCCCTTACTATTCTTCCTCTCAAAGAAAACTTGCATGTAAGGGAAAGAGTAAACCCATGAACTAGATTCTAGCAGGCTATAATCTTATGTACACGGGCCCGGCGTACCTCGTGTGTTAGAAATGCTCACTCCTCTTTATATATGAGCAACCTATCTTAGGCGAGTCTCCGGAAAATCCCTGTCATTGATTTCTCGTCCTTTTCCGGGTCCTTAAATTCGCTCCTTTTTAAACTTCCCTACGAGTAATAATACCCTAAAGAATGAAAAAAGTTTATGGTCTGTCGTGGAAACCGGTGGGTCAGACGCTGACTCTATTCAGTAGGTCGGACTCGACATGCGCCCTTGCCGTACGAGAACGAACGGCTTGATGAGTTAAGGTCAGCGGAACCTTCTTCAGGGCTCAGGTGAATATAGCAAGTGTGAAGCGAGAGTGGACTTTCTCTTTAGATTGGAATCAGTATCTATATGTTTTCAGCTTAAAGTCTTTTTTTTCAATAGAAAGACGGAGGAGGAGTCAACAAGTGGGCGCGAAGCCTGCGATCAGGGATATTCGAAAATCCGAAAATGAAGTCCATTAGAAAGTCATTACTATATATCATGTGGACAAGATAGAAGTTCTTAACGAGGATGCAGTGAGAGACAGGCTTTTGACCTCCTTCGACTACCAATCGAGTTTGGTATCCAGGGAGATGCAAGAGGGGGGCGGTTATCATTCATGCTGGCCTCAAAAACATAGTACTTACTTTAGAATTCAGAAGACAATGCGCAAGAATTTAGATCATATAATAATATATCTATCTATTTTCTTTCTTCACTGACGCAATTAGTGAGTGAAGTGAGCCATTAGCTATGGGGCACGAACGCTTAACTCTTCCTTCTTTCTTTTCGTTGAAACCTCCCGGAACACTTCAAAAATCGCCCTTCCTTGAAAAATGGGAAAGTGAAAACAAATAAGGGCCCCCCGAAAAGGCAGAGTATTCGCAGCATAAAGACGATGGCTGGTCTCTTTGCAAGGGTAATAATCTCATTTTTTGTCTTCTCGCCTCGATGTTATTTTATTATGAAAAAGAAGACGATTCTCAACACAACAGCAGACAATTATGCGCATTCCTCAACTAGTTCTATTCTTCGCATCGAGAAAATCTTTTATTATTATCTCATCTGCTAGCTCGCCTTCTTCTTCTTCAAGTTCCATCTTTGAAAGGGGTGAAACCGTCGTACATGAGTGGACTGCCCTACCAGACTTCCCCTTTGAGTACTAAAGGTAGGAAAGCCAGAAATAAAAGACTTCTATAAGAACATCTTTTAGAATCTCCGATCTAAGAATATTTTTTGATGTTCCCACAGAGCGGTAACTAGTTTAGCTGCTCGAGTCAAAGTATGAAGCGGCATTCCTTCTTTCAAAGAGAAAAGCGTATCTTCAAGAGCAAAGACCGAAAAAAAGTCCCTTTCACTCGAGATGAAAAGAAGGGTTATACAGATATCGAAATTGAAAGCCCTCCCAGAGACTTAGGCACCTAGGGGGTCTCAACTTATCACTATTCCACCGGTTGATCTCATATTTCAGCTTCTTTCTTTTTTCTTTGATCTGAAGGCCGTTAAGGTCTCGTCGGATATCTCTTAGATGAGATGTACGGGGTTCATCTCAGTCCTTCATCTATGGTCCATACGAGGTAAATTTCGTATGATGAAATTCGACCGGCTTAACTAAAGAAAAAAAGATAGAAATAGATAATGTCGATGGGGCCACGAGTTCCATTTCATGATAAAGAACATGCATGTGTCAGTTCCCAGCAATTTCGCATTATATCTTTTGGGATTGCAGTCAAATAAATGTTTGTTGACCAGAGGTATCACTAAAAGCTTCGGTTTGAACCAACTGCAACTCACTGTTAGGTTGATGCATGGGCCATTCTTCTTGCAAGCAAGTTTTAGTAATTGCCTGCAGGTACTAGAGAAGCTGATGTAGGTCTTTCGAGCCTTTACGGGGCGGAACTGTCTGTATTGATCCCCTCATACTGGCTGAATAGGAAGCTAACCAAGATGTTAGTATTAAGAAAGAAAGATGTGGGCAAATAGCGCCGTCACATCCTTGTACTGAAATGGAAAATCTTCCATCTCCTCTTCAAAGACGCCGTTTCACATGGACTAAGAAGCTTTGATCAGCCTCAAGACTGGACCTATTTCTACTCTCTGCTGACTTGACACCTTCATAAATATAGTAAGAAACGATGCCATATAGTTTCTGTAGTAAAGTCTTCTCTTTCCATTCATAACACTGAATCCGTGTCCCCCAAATTCTATTGAGTCTGACTGGCTACCACTTGATACTGGGTATAAGATCCAGCGGTTTCAAATCCCGGTTCTATCTGGGTCTCATATTTCAGGAATTGCCGATTCTTATTTACCAAGTTTCGTCTCTTCCAAAAACTCACACTAAGAAAGAAAACTGACAAGCTTGGCATGCAGGGAATGAATTACATAGCGCCTTCGCTCCTTGGCCTCTGTCTCGCCTATACCTTCCGGAGGAAAGTCCAGGATGTTACACTTTCTGCCCCCCTAAGGCGCTATAAGATAGTCCTCTGTCTTTCAATTCTTCCACCGATATTTCTGCCAAGGAAAAAGGAAGTTCCCAGCTTCTCTTGTCAGAATTGCGGGCCAAGGTAAAAGAAGAGCTCTCGTCGGTCCGGATACGTCACAATCTGGAAAAAACCATAGAGAAGGCAAAAAGTCCGGATAGGATAAGGCAATGAGAGATTGGATTACTTATTGGTCTGCTGGAAAGGATGATAGCATTTACTCGCTGGAAGGCAATGCGCCAAAAAGAACATAGGGCAAGGTAATTTCTTTTTCTAGGTAAAGGTAAAGCCTCAATTACGAGCTCTTCAATATTGGCAACCTCAGCAGCCAGCCTAGCTCTTAAAGCTTTGAAGCCTGCTTCACTGAAACTGAATATAAGAGGGAAGGAACTATAAATAGGGGATCTATAAGTGGAGATGGAATAAAAGATGGAGTATATTACGAGATGATCCTACGCTTTCTTTCTCTGTAGCGAGTGAAGGTAGGGAAGACGGGAGTGAGTTTCTGCAAGTCAATAGTAATTGGACAGCTCAATCTAGGCTTGGCCGGCGAGGAAGGTTATTAGAAAGCATACTACTGGCTTGGCTCCTCCTTTGCTTTGCTTGGTACCCTTTTTCTTGTTACTGGTTCGCTGGACTGATAGCGCACTGAACCGTACCTTAGTATGAATGGATGCACTCTTTACTGCCGCTTCCATGGTTATAAGCTAAGCTTATGGGCACGATTGAGAAACCCGTCTGAAAGCACTATCCTCTTCGTGAAGGCGAATGGCTACGTCCCGCCTACGACGGGTCTAGTGCACTCCTACAGCATGCTTTATTCCGTATGTTTGGATCCCACCTTCTTCGAATCCTCATCCATTCTCCTTGTGTTGAGGTCGTTTTTCGAACTCTTTCCCGCGCTCACTATCAATGAGAGAAAGGCTCGAGAGACCTCTTGGCCTTTAACTCCCAGGCGGGAAAGAAGTGAAAGGTGGTTCAACGAATGCAAAGCAAAGCCCTTTTCGATAGTACTCGTATACATTGGACCTCTTGCACCACACCTCACGTCTTCACTTTATTTAGAGAGTCAGCATAACTTTCCGTTGAGTCAATCCAGACGATAGAGCTCGGCACTGCCAACAAAAGAAAAAGAAAAGAAGTAGCCAGTTTCTCTTTCTTTCCATAGATTGGATCCAATGCATTGCCATCTCCAGACTCTCTCCGGATCAGTTCACAACAAGCATTACCCAATGTCAATCTACCACAAAAGGAAAGTCTGATGCCGCTGACTCAACCTAGAGAGCAGACCGTTCTTCCCACAGGGACTTTCTTTCTTTCAGTCAATGACTGGCAGATAGTCAATGGCGGTGCTTCAGAGACCAAAAATGTTGGCGCATCTCGTTGAGCGTGTGGTCTATCCCCAAAGGCTGTTGTCGGCATTTCCGCTCTTTGCATGTCAGTGACCTAGTTAAGCAATGAGCACGGTAAAGCTCAGTCCCCGAATAGCTATGGGTTCGGGACGACTGACCGATGGAAGATAGTTAGCTCTCCTAATTGACAAACTTAGAAAAGCCTTCACCACAACACAGATAAAGGATCTTCTCCACCGTAGCTCCATGGACTGCCGTAAGGCGGATAGTGCAAGCTGAGATTTGGAGGAGGTCATACCTTTCCTTCCCGTCTCAATGGCTCCATCGGGAAGAGGTTCGGATAATGCGGTTGCCGATGGACGGCCGGAGCATTGACCTTTGAGGCAGTTAAGATACTTGAAGTCGTCACCCGGCAAGGGAGTATTGCTTGCAAAGATTCCGGTGCAAATTAAAGAAGCTTTCAAATGGTTATCATCCATCTTCATATTTTGATGGGAGAGGTTAAATTTCAGCTTCTGAATCTCGGGACATTAGAAAGAAAAATTCACTCGTCCATCCGGTAGCGAAGTCACTAACTAGATAAGATCTCAGTTGTATCAGGTGATGAAGCTATGTCAATTGTCCCAAAGCCCTGATACCCCGGCTAATGTAGGAACCTCATACTGGACACATTCTTTCTACTTGACAAACGATTCGACATTTAGTTTATACTGAAAGGAAGTGGGCTAGCCAAACCCTACAATCTGAGATCAGCCTACCGTACACACTGATCCCGTCCTTATGCCTATTTACAAGACAAGGCAGAAGGTGCTATGGAGTTGAATAATTTCTTTGCGTAAGTGCCCACTTTCTGATCTTTATATAGGTAGCTTAAGAGAGAAGGGCTTGAAGTGAAAGACTGGCGGACAGTAGTGTCATGAGTGACAGTCGAGTGGTGAAGCTGCTCAAGATTCTATGCTGAGTTAGGCATTTTCCTTATCTAAGCTATATCATATCTGCTTCTTCCTCCACTTATAGCTCATTTGACCCCTATTATAACGGAATAGCACGTTATTTCTCCCAACTAATTTACACAGCAAGCTTCCATTCCAAATCAGGGTCACTAACTTCCGGAAGGGACGTTCTGTGGGGCAGAAGAAGAAGAAGCCTAATTACGAAAACAAGAGATTTTCCATTTCTTTTGGATGAACCCGGCGTATTACTTTAAGTCGCTATGTCGGGTCTATCCACGGGATTCTAAAGGATAGGCGGCCATTTTGAAAAAGCATATGCTCCAAGGGCTTCTATGTCCCAAAAGCTTGCTCCGCCGGGGTTGTTTTCACCCTTTTCCGCCATACGAAGCCCTTGATCCCCACACCTTCTTTCTAGGAGGTGCTCTCTATGCAGATGAATCGGTAATTGCTCCAGTAATATCTTTGTCTTATGAGATTCGTTTTATATATGACTCTTGGGGAAACTATCCTCTAAAGCAGAGAAATGACAAGAAGATATTCGAACATCAACTTGGAAGAGAGTCAACATCGGGCAATGCAGCATAGAGGACTGGCTCAGTAATGTTTCGGTATACCGGAGCAATGTAAAGCATCGAAGAGTAGTGGACTTTTTGTACCTGCAATCTTAATTTGTACCTGCAATGTCAATCTTTGCAAGGGGATCTTGCTTTCTTTCACTATTGTTGGTTTGGGTAGAAGCTGCTGCCGAATCATGCAGATTGGCAAGTCTCTCGCCAACCTCTTTCTCCAAGATGACCAGACTTGGACTGAAACTGGGGTCCTGGCCTGTTTTGCAAGGCCTTAATCCGGACCCTGCGTCCGAAGAAAAAGAGCAAAGATCCATGGGGCATCCCTTCGCCTCACAATCGGAGTTCCAGCGGATGCCTATCTCTAGAATAAAGTGGACCGACCCAGGTGAAAAGAAAGAGGAAGTTCAGTAAGAAAGGAAGTTGAACGGGCCAGACTTCCAGACCTTATGTAATTTCTGGGTTACCCCGAGAAATGGATAAACTGGCCGCGCATAGAAACCCTTACGGGTGTCTGTTAGCCATGTTGGCACTTTTTCAACTCCCAATCTCACATTGCCAAACACATTCTTAGTACAAAAATTCTCGCTTAACCTATGTATTCCAATCCCAAGAGCTCTCTACCAGTGCTATTGTTGACCTTAACTTCCAAAGACGAAGATGCTGGTAGTGCTGAACATACGGACAAGAACTCTATCAGGCGTCCGACGATCTATTCTTAAGGAACTGATAGACTTACCTCTCATTATTAATTAGACGTTACGCTCAGTACAAACAAGGTATTGAAATATGGGAGGCGCGGCTAAGAACCGAACCACCAAGCCAGTGATAGACCTTTTCTACCAGGCAATTCCCGGCGCAGAATGGAATGTAGTAACTTATGGTGCTCTGAACAACGAATTTGTGCTCATGGAAGGCATGGTTCAATTGCCACCCGATTGATGAAAGTTATCAAACTCACGGTTGTAAAATTCCAAACCATTATCGGTTCTCAACCTCTTTACTTTCCTTCCCGTTTGGTTATATCTCCAGTAAGACACGAGCGGCGATCCCTATCTTATTCAATCCTCGACTTGGTCTGATCAGACAAGTCGTCTCCTCATAAAGAAGAAATCTGCTAGATCTGAAACGGATGAATGCGACTGGAGCAATCGAATCTGGGAAGAAGCCGGCTTCCCTATCGAGTGGATCAAATAGCTTATTAAAGTCAAGGTTTT
>JAOYMZ010019116.1:0-18778 GCA_025802335.1 Pinguicula primuliflora
TGCTGTGTCTACATGCTTGTAGCCAGCCTGCAACCACCACGAAATGAAACCGATAAAAAAAATACATTTCGAATCAATGGGTGCGGCTCTGTTCTGTGTAAATGATTAACCTGGAGAAGAGCGGATGAAACGGAGTTTTTTGGGCACTCTGTTTTCCATGTACCAACGCCAACGGAGGGAATGAGATGCCCACTTGCAAGCTTAAAACATTGCATGTCTTGTTCGTTGGGACACCACATAGTTGCTTGCGCCATTGATGGATCTCTGGAGATTGAATTTCACCTCTTTCGTCCTGTTTCTGTTGAATCAACAGAATCAATCCAATGCAATAGTAATTTTTTTTCACACGCTCCAAATATCAATGGATTCAAATCAAATGCAGCCATATTGTACTGGTTTCATTTACTTTTTATAGTGGTTGTATTGTATTCTTCCAATACTGTTTTCGTTTGACGGGTTCCATGTTCAGATCTTGTGCCAATTCTTGCTTGGACACGTTGGCAATCTCAGTAACGTCTTAAACAATATGAGCCGGACAATTCTTCAGCCTCTTTTGGAGAGCAACGTCCAGAAAAATTGATTTTTTTATTTGGTAAATTAAATAGATGTATTGGTGCTCCCTAATTATAATATATCACCTTATTAAATGGGTCATTTAACTGACAAATTTTTCTTTGATAGGTAAATATAGAATAAAGATATTTGGCACGACTATTTGCTGCCAAAGACAATTTGATATTTTCATTTATTTAATTGATTTTTTTTCTTTACTTTTAATTTATTTATATACAAATTTATACAACAAAAATAAATTAATATAATTTCAATATTTGAATTTATAAATTTTACGATTATATGGTAAACGGAACTTAGTTTTTTAGATTTATAGGATAAAGTTTTAGTTTTTAGGCGACGAAACAGCCGTAATATTAATTTCGTTAAATTTTAGATTTTAGTATTTATAAAGTTTAGAATTTATAGCATTTAATCTTTAGAGTTTATAGGATATAGATTTAGTTTTTCGACGGCAAAGCCGCCGTAATATTAATCTCATTTTGTTTATTTTAGGATTTATATAGTCGATATATTAAACTGACTTGTTTTGAGGGTGTATATAATATTTTGATACCTATTTATTAAAATGCGCAGGTAGATGAGATGGTAATGGGAGGTGGTGGAAAAGTGCTCCGAGAGGTGATGAGAGAGGGTTCTAATCCTAACAACTACCAAAATTTTCCAAGAAAAATATTATTTAATGCTGCTAGCCCCCTATCACCGCCGGTAAATAGATTGAACCTTGCACATGCACATTGAGCTCCAAAATATGGGAAATATTCATATGTACAATCTTGCACACTTTGTATGGGTCACCATCCGTTTTTTAAATTGGTCGCACCATAACAGTCCGGCAACTTCATTAACGAGAATTTCTAAAATCTATTTTTCATTGGGTTAAAAAGTCCTTAAGATTTTATAAATTTCCGGTTACGAAGTCGACAGTACCGTGCCGGATCATGAGGCTTTCCATCTACATTGTATAAGCTTTCCAGTGGTGCAACTAATTTAAAAAATAGATGGTGGAACGCACAAATTGCACACGTGTTTGTGCATCACAAGATTGTACATATGAAGTTGTCCCTCCGTAGAGTAAACTTTAGGTGTCGAATATTAGGTGGCGAATAAATATGCTGAATTTTAATTATAATTGTCGAAATTGTGATCCATCACTTAGATCTGACGATCAAAATTAGAATTCGGCACATAACTCATTTATTCAGTTCCTAACAGTCGGCGCCTAAAGTTTTCTCTCCCTCAATATCACGTTACAGATTTATAATCTTAGAAGTAAGATGTAATAACCAAAATAAATCTCATCTTGTAATTGAAACCTTTTTATTATTACTCATATTTTTAAGATAGAGATTTATCTTGACTATCACAATATATGACAACATAAAATTACAAATTAGGACCATAATGTTCTTAACTTGAAATTTTGCATACAAAAACATATAGAAAATAATTTAGAATTATTTTATAATAAAACATGTCATGTAGTTACCAATTACCATATTACTTTAATAATTGTATCATGTAATTTTAAAATTTATTAATATATAGAATATAAAAAGAGAAGAAGAAAAGAATAACAGCCATGCCGTTTGAATGGAGAGAATGGACCCCCAAGAAGAAGAAGGCAGCAACTGGAGATGCAATGAAGGACATAGCCGAAACCAGCAAAGCAGCTGAAGCAAGGAACGGGCCATCGGACCATCCTTCCGATTCAACAAATGTGGAGGGAGGCCAGTCGACTGAGCTCTTGGATCGAACTGGACAGGATGAATGGACTATGGTAACTAGACGTAAATCCTTTCATCTCCGTCTAGGACTCCGAGAATAAAACCCTCAGCCGTTGGCGAAGAAACAGGGATCCCAGAAATTCAATCGAATCTGAGAGATGTGCTCTCGTTTATCCTCCCTATACTTCACAAACTTTCATGCACACTGGGATGTGGACAGAATGGTGAACATCTTCAAAGTATACGGAGGACTGTTTGATGTCTTCATTGCTCTGCGACTTGGGCTGAACGGAAAAAGATTTGGGTTTGCTCGCTTCGACTAAAAGATGGATCCAACAGCTTTAGCAGTCAAGTTTGATGGGAGAATACTGGCAGGTCTGAAGCTCCAAGTAAATGTGGCTAGATTTCAAGATGGCAAGCCAATCGAAAAATCGTATGCTAAACCTCTGCCGATACCTGAAACAAAACAAGCACCTGCAGCAGAAACAATGAAATCTACTCAGCAGGCAGAAAATAGAATCCGAACTGCCAGGATACAAATCAACTCTGGGCAAGGATACAAATCAAAACTGCCACGAGGGGGAATCTGAATGGTGTGAAGAAGCTGGTGATCAATTCAAGAGCATACGAAATCGAAATTCAGGAAGAGGAGGAAAAAAGTTCAAATTATTACACACCATTGCAGCTCACCGCTGGTGACAAGATGTCCTCGCCGGCGAATTCAGGACATACGGTTGGCGACAAGTCTTACGCATTGAATGCACTGTTTCGATCTCCGTGCAACTCGCCCCCTTCCGATACCACTATCAGCACGCCTCACGGAGTTCATCTCCCGATACTGACCTACCCAAGGCAACAAAAGTCAGTAATGACAGATCAGTATCCAAAGTCATCAACAGCTCCAAAGCCTCCCTGGGTGTGTTTGAAATGTAGTCAAAGGACAGCTGGGCCTAAAAAATACGAAATATCAGACCCCTGGCCCATTGTCAGGCGGGCTTTATGACAGGCACATTTTTGCGACTCACAAAGTTTACACGAGCTCGTGAAAACAGACAGAAGCGTATGAAATTGAGAAGAATTGCCAAGTCAAAACACGCACCTGCTCACATATGCAACACATACCTGGTCTCAGACTCATGTGAAATCGTTCCTGAAACTCAGATGAATCCAATCAATGAAGCGATGGAAACTATCTCACTAGCACGTGAGCTAGGAGTGGAGCTAGGAGAAGCCAATCTGGCTCAAATAACGGAAATGGAAGACAGGGATATTCAGGCGAACCTGCCCTGAATCTGCAAGCCTGAATGTACACCTGGTGTTTCAAAATTTTTTAATGAAGATCCTAAACCAAAATGTTCGTGGGCTAGGTCCTAAAAGTAGAAAAAGGGAAATCAACCAAGTAATCCAGTAGTTTGATATTGATTTTGTTTCTATCCGGGAAACAAAGCAGTCAGCGATACGCACCAGAACAGTGGAGAGAATCTGGAACAACCAAGATTGTGACTTTGAGTATGAACCTTCTGTGGGATTATCTGGTGGCCTTCCATGCACCTGGCGGATTGACAGATTTACCAAGACATCTTGCTGGAAAACAAGAAACATAATTGAAGTGTTAGGCATCTGGAGAAATCAGGGGACAACTGCATCAGTTAAAATCCTCAACATCTATTCTCCCTGCACTCTATCTGGGAAAAGGAATTTATGGCGAACTATCTTACAAAGACTGAGGCTTGACCCTAATGCTCTTTGGTGTGTAAGTGGGGACTTCAATGCCATCAGACAAGCCTGTGAACGGATTGGGAACTCGAATCCTAATCAAGGAGAGATGAATGAGTTTGATGCATTTCTAATGGATATTGCTCTGATTGATCTACCTCTTTCTGCAAAGGACTTTACATACTTTCACCCGGGAGGCTTATGTGCAAGTAGGATTGATAGAATCTTGGTTTCTGATCATTGGATGACTATTTGGCCGGGTGTCATTTAACAAGCACTGGATAGAAAATCATCTGACCACTGCCCTCTTATCCTATCCACAGAGAAGCAGAATTGGGGCCCTATCCCATTTAAAGTATTGGACGCATGGTTCCAACATAAGGACTTCGAAGAGATTAGGAAACAAAATTGGATGCTAGAGACTGGGGCTGGATCCAAATCCTATATTCTGCTGCAAAAATTGAAAAGGCTCAAGGAAAAGCTAAAAAGTTGGAACAAGACAGAGTTTGTAACCTGAATACTCAAATTGCAGAGGTTGAGAAAAAATTGGGGCAACTGGACGAAAAATGACAACCTACACACTCACAGAAGAAGAAATTCGCCACAGAAAAGATGCAGACATCTAGCTACGAAAACTCAACGCCATGATGGACAGTGTCTTATTTTAGAAATCTCGGAACAAGTGGCTGCGGGAGGGTGATGGAAATACAAAGTATTTCCATGCTTGTCTAAAGAAGAACAGGTCCAAAAACTCCATTAAAGGGGTCATGATAAATGGAGTATGGACTACTGAGGTCCTGGTGGTTAAACAACATATCAATGAGAGCTTTGAGAATCATTTTAGAGCTCATAACTATCCCTGCCCCAATCTGTCATGGACCTTGGATAATCATGTAACTGCGGAAGAAAACAGCCATCTAACTGCTCCCTTCACAGAATGGGAAGTGGCTGAAGCGATGAAGCGATGTGGGAGCTCTAAAAGCCCGGGCCCAGACGGCTTTAACTTCAAATTCTTAAAACATTTCTGGCCTATTATGAAGAATGATATCATGGCCTTCTTTGAGGAATTTTGGTGCACTGGAAAGATGGTAAAAGGAATGAACACAACCTTGGTAGCTCTAGCTCCAAAAAAGATACTCCGGGTTCTATTCTAGACTTTCGCCCAATCTCTATGGTCAATTCTATGTACAAGCTACTATCTAAAGTCCTAGCTACTCGGATGGGTTCAGTATTGCCTCGGATAATATCTTCTAACCAAACTGGCTTCATTCACAAGAGGTTTATCATGGACAGTGTAGTTCTGACTTCGGAGATAATTAATGATGCAAAGAAGAGGAAAAAACCCTGCTCTATTATCAAGATTGATTTTCAAAAAGCCTTTGACAGCCTACGGTGGGATTATCTTTGGAAAATTTTGGCTGCAAAAGTATTCAGCCAGAGATGGATTCATTGGATGATTGGGTGCATAGAATCTGCTTTCATGTCTATTACTATCAACGGAAGTCCCTGTGGTCAATTTAAGATGCAAAAAGGACTCAGACAGGGTGATGTTTTATCCCCTCTACTATATGCTCTAGCAGCGGATGGACTACATGAATTATTCACCAGAGCAGCTAATCTACAGCAGCTGAAAGGATACCAGATTAGAACAAATGGCCCTATTATCTCTCAGCAACAATTTGCAAATGACACCGTGATATTTGGAAATGGATCAGTACATGATATCAAAATAGCAAAGAGACTGCTAAGGATTTTCGAGATCCTATCTGGCATCAACATTAATTTCCAAAAGAGTAGACTCTTCTCTCTCAATATATCAGAACTGATACAAGCAAAGCAGGCAAATATACTTCATTGCAAAACAGATTCTATCCCTTTTATCTACTTAGGGATTCAAGTTGGTGCAAACCCCCGGCTAGAAAGAACTTGGCTGCCAGTTCTAAACTCTATTACCATAAGGATCATGGGAAAAACAATATATATCATTTGGAGGTAGGATTACTGTCGTGAAATCAGTGCTTAGTTCCATCCCACTCTACTACCTCTCAATCTATAAAGCTCCAACGGGTATCTTAAAGAAAATCCAGAGTATCCTCACCAAATTTCTATGGGGCACATATTCTAGCGGCAGAAAAAAGATTACTTGGATCAAATGGGATAAACTATGCCATCCTTTAAAGCAAGGAGGGCTTGGAATCAAAGCCTTAAAACAGTTCAATCTGGCACTACTCGGTAGATGGGGTTTTAGACTCCTTCAGGAACCTACCAGACTATGGAGTCAAGCTCTAAATGCTCTGTATGGCCCTCTAAATCTGACCAGCTTACACCCCTCGAGACATGACTCTGTATGGTGGAAAGATATCTGTAAATGGGTATTATCTACAAACTGGTTTCAGCAGAACCTAATCAAGCAGATAGGTGATGGTTCAACTACAAAGTTCTGGCTTGAAAGATTGGTAGGAACATCTATACTGACTGACTCATTTCCCTCTCTATACTTGAATGCTGCTGATAAAGATGCTCTTATTATAGAAAAGGGATTTTATGATCGAACCTGGTAAACGTGGCGTTGAAAATGGAAATGGACAGAGCCTTGTTCTGCTATACAATTGACAGAAATCCAGGTACTGTCCGCAAAACTCAATCTGTTCCCCCCAGGGACACATGGCTCGGATCAAAATATTTGGAGGCCCCTCCTCATCAATTAGTACCCAACCTCAAAAATCTACATCCAGATTATGAAAGAGGAATGGCAATCGGAACATATGGATGAAAATCTTGCGAAAGTCTGGGCGAAAAACATACCTTCAAAAATCAGTGGGTTTTGCTGGCCAGACCTACAAAACCGCATCCCAACGATTGATAATCTGGAAAGGCGAGGAATTTCATGCGATTCAATCTTATGCCCCTTATGCCACGACGAGCATGAATCTGCTGATCACCTCCTCCTGTATTGCCGGATAAGCCATGAAATTTGGCAGGAATGCCTCAAGTGGTTGGGAGTTCCTCTAACCCCACCCGCAACTCTGAGAGATGTGATATCGCATGACCAGATGCAGCAATTTCCGGCCAAGATCCGTAGAGTATGGAAAATAATCTGGGAGTTGATATTTTGGACGATATGGAAAGCGCGAAATAACGCGGTATTCATTCAACAAATCCCAAACCCAGTTGAGATGGTGGAACAAGTTCAAATTCGGGTCTGGATAATCCTTCGAGCCCATCAACAAATTGGGTTGTGTTATAGCTTCGGGGAATAGTGTCGTGAGCCTATGTGTTGCATGTAGTTCAAATAGAAGGCCTGACCCAATGTAAGGGCTTGTACATATGTAAATACTTCACATTAATACAATTTTATTACCTACCAAAAGAAATAAATATATAGAATATAATAGACTAACCACACTGACACCCATCGAGGAGAATAATCGGACATGTCACGAGTGGTGTGGACGAAAATCACTCACCTGAAATATGCATTGTACTATGTATGACAATTGAGTGGAGTCGGGGCGCCCAGGACGATCCTGAGCAGGACACAGACCCTAGGACAGGCACCCCAGGCCATTCCACCTACCTAGTAATTCGGGTTGAGGTTGGGTATGTTCTGATCCGGCCCTACCCGACCATTTTCAAATATAAAATAATAGATTGGACATTATTAGAATCAAACTTGTGACATTTATATTATTAAGCTAGAGCACGAAATGCAAGTTCGGGGAGACATCTAACATTCAAAACGACACAGCAAAAAAAAGTGACGTAAGCCCCCTTTTCTTTTCTTTTTTCTTTTTTATTTCTATTTTATTACATTTACTTCTCTCTCTCCTACAATCTTTATAATCGGATAATGAGACGAATCGATCATCGTTCGTCGAAACGGACTCCACCATAATAATCAGCGCATCGTGAGGTTCGATTTGAGATGTAATTTAATATGGTTTCGACATCATTTCAACGATAATAACTTCACACACGGATAATTTTACGCACTAGTGGCTTCAGCCACGGGTAATAACTAGTTTGACTTAGTGAGTGAGAATTATATTACTAGATCAAGTGTCATGCTTTGTAACAATTTTATTTAATATTTATATTTATAATCAGTGTTCTAAAAAACGTTAGGCGAGAGATGACCGCCCAGTACCTAAAACGTCTAGGCGGCGTCCAAACGATTCATATTTTTAATAATAAAATATAAAAAAAATATTTTAATATTGTTAATAATAATAACTCAATAATGATGTTTTTTAAAAATAATATGAATGTTAAAGTGCATGATAATAAAAAAAATTTAATTTTGAGTGAGTTGAACAAAATAGAATAAGTGTTCGAAAACTAGCTTCATTTCGTCATATTCATCTTTATCATGATTCCCGCCTAACTCAAACTCTTCTTTATTCATCACTGGTCTCTCATCATCTGATTCAAAATCATCATAATTTAATTCTCGTATATTTCTTATGTTTCTCATAGGCTTATCCTTCCAAACTCTTAATAACTCAATGGAAGTCGTGATTCTAATTATCTATCTTCTTCTGGATCCCTGGTCTCAACTAGTCTTTTTTAGGAATGACATGCATCATCACCCAATAAATTCATCTCTTTTTTATCGAGCATTTTCTTATTGATTAAACGAGCGTTAAATTGGACATGAACTAGATTATTGAACCTTGCAATATCTAGTCTATTCTTTTACTTGTTTTGTTGTATAGACTAAACGTTTACAATTGTAGTCTTATGTTGGTTTTGTGATTAGTTAATAAGTTTGTAGTTGTACATGGGCTTAGGCTCTGAATAATTTTTTAACCTAAATCAAGACATTAATTTGCTTTTTAATTTTTTTTCATGATTAAGTGTATAAGCGGTTGCGTGGCCCGAGCATCTGTCTAGGCGGTCCGAGCGTCGGCTCGGGCGGTCTCTTGAACATCTTGAGTCGCCTAGTAGGGGTGCCCAGCCCCAGCCCCTGTTCGTGCGGCCACCCCTCGTCATGAACCGGGATTCGGAACTGCTCCGTGTTCGAGGCGGTTCCATGCCGGGCAAAAAATATCATCCTTAATTGTAATCTCACCATCGATTGGGAATATAATATGATAAGGATATGAAAATAGATATAAAAGATGTACTAAAAATGACTTAACCGAGTTTTTATATATCGAACCCCCGGTATGGCCCAGTTTTTATACGACTTCTAGTCGTCAAAAAAAGTTTGTCATCATTTCAAAGAATTTGTATCAAAATCTTTTGAGAATTGCTCATGAAGTTGGTTCTGGCTAGGGCTGTAAACGAACAGAGTAGTTCGTGAACAAGTTCGAATTCGACTCGTTTAAAGCTCATTTGTTCGGTTCGCAAACCTTAACAAATAGAGTTCAAACACGAAACTCTGTTTGTTAAGCTTAACAAACAAGCTCGATTCATTCGTTAACCTTAACAAACAAGTTCAGTTCGTTCATTAAACTTAACAAACAGATATGGAACATGGATTTGTTTGTTCGGACTTGGTAGGTTAAACAACATATTTTGTATGATCATTTTATTTTTGGCATGATAATTTTATTTTTGTATATGATGAGATACCATCTCATTAGGATCTTAAAAATTTAAATTGATTTTTATTATGCTAGAGTGCAATGTATTCATGTATGCACATTTATTTATCCATCAATATGATTGTTTTTGTTTGAATGAAAACGTTATATGATGGTGAAAGTATCAATCAGTTATTATTTTTATTACTCATTAATGCAGAACGAACGATTTCGAACATGTAAACGAACACATAAACGAGTCGAATATGAACGAATGTAAACCGTCCCATTTGCGAGCTCTTCATGATCAAAAGCCCTATGCACGAGGTTTTAATTTTTGATTGATCAATTTTACATCAATTGTGTCCATTTTTGCCAATGTTGACAGGATACTATCGAAATTTAAAGTGTATTAAATTTTTGTATTACAAATAATGTATAAATATCATTGTTCTAAACTTAACTCAAAGTCTCAAACACTAAAGTTTTATCATTCAACGGCCGAAATCAAATTTGATGGCCCTTTGATGAAAAATATTGGACACATGAATTGAGAAAACATTGTATTATTTTTTGTTTCCACGATCGGATTCAATGGAAAAAACTTAGGTACAATGTGCCTTCTCTGTTCGCAAAATACTAAAAAACTCCCGCCCCAGCACCATCACCGGCTGAATGATGGGCCGACAACTTTAATTTTCAGCTTTCCCAGATTCCAAGAAAGCTTTGCACAGGATGAGAAAGCAGAGACGCAGCTGCAGACAAGGAAATTCAACAAGCAACCCGGCGTGGCGCAACAAGTAGGGACGTTTTTCCAAGTTTTATATTCATACATGAATCCAATAACAATACAGAGACAGGCAGACAAGACATCATGCTGATCGCACAAGTCTAAAGTATTCTTCTTCTCATCTTCGTTCCCACTGACCCCGCACACAACCACCCACCCAAATTACAAAGTTGAAACACGAGATCCCATAATAATACTTTTGATCATGTCATTAGTGAAACCTACATCATTGATTTCATCCCACGCTCAAACACCAACATGCTTTAATTTAAAATAACCAGAAAAAAAGGAAAGGACAAGCAAATCCATTTCTAAATTCACCAGAGAAGAGAGGGTACAGGTTTGGATTCATTCGTTCATGTGCTGATGGAGAGTTGGGTGGACCGCCGGACAACGTATCTGTAAGCGGCGACTTTCCGACGGCGGGAGGCGGTGTTGTCCACCGACAGAACCATTTTCCCGGATTCCCTGGTGGTGTACGAATTGCTAACCGCATCCTCATTGCTGGACATAGGGCGAGGCTTCTCCACGGCGATGGTGTAGCCTGCTTCTGCCGCCGGTACGAATTCCGCGCTGTAATCTAAATCCCATCCTCCAACTACTAAATCCCATGTAATGGTGGAACCGGCCTAATAAACCAAGTAAAACGGTAGAATCAAAATTGAATCTTGATATGAGTTCAGGGTAGTAGCTAAAGGATGGTCAGGCCCAGTAGCTTAAATTACCTCGATGCCCTCGATCTGAATGTTCACCTTCTCTCCGCCTTTGACGGCGAACTCCGACGCAGGTTTAGGTGGTCCGTCCAACAAATCGCTTGGCCGGCTCAGACCACCGTACTGTATCGGAACATTCTCCGGCCTGATGAATCTGGTGGAAGGAAGATGACGAACGTCAAAGTGTAAAAAATGGAAACTGTACAAGTTTGTCCAGATATGGCAAAACATAGATAAATACGAAGAACAGACATGCATTAAAAGGTTTACCCCTCAGATTATAACAATTATGTCATTTACATTACTTCTGGAGAAGGAGAAAAAAAAAAGGACTACAGAGCTACAGGGTAAATAATTAATGGCAGGGGATTAAAAATCAAACTGTGATCTGAATACCCACTTGTAAAGCGTTTCAGCAGTGTTCCCTTCCTTGGATATCACGAACTTACTCTTAGTTCTTTGAGTCAGAAATGGACTAAACATTGAATACAGGAGACTAAAGTACCACGGCACGTTGATGAAGATCTGCAAGGTGGATTTTTTCCCCACAGAATTTAGAAGAAGCAAGAATGCCCAGCAAGAAACACACCCCAATGGATACATAATTGAAAACGAAATAAAAGAATCCACCTTTCTGGCCACCATTTCTGGATAATTATCTTGAAAGAGTGAGAGAATGCGATTTGAAGCCTCCCTGAGTTGCCTTTTGGGCATATCCTGAAGATCAGTAACCTGAATGATTGAGTTCACTCCTCCAGGCTTGAAATCCAGTAGCTTAATCCCTCTCTCCAGAACCTGCACTCTCCACCTCAAAAACTTGTTCAACTTCTCATCATCTCCAAAGATCCTGTCATACATTTCTCTGTCCTTGAACACCCCATACGCATTGTAGCAGATTGGGTGTCCTTCTCTGTCATGCTCATGCATGTAAGCCACAACACCTTCCAGCTCCTTGAACCCCAAATCCTCCTCCAAAACGACGCCGGCCCCAAATTCCTCCCTCCAGGCCAGGCATTTGAGCAGCATGGTGAGCGCCTCTGGCACCTTAAAATCCCTAGCACGGAGGAACTTGAGAAGGATGACGTCACCCCGCTCGTCCGCACCATCCACCAGTGGAATGCCCCACATTGAACCGTGGCCGTGGGGGCCGGACATGAGTTGATCTTTGAGCTCCTTGAGAGCTTTCCGCTCGGAGGTCTTGAGATGGGAAATGAAGTACTTGTCTTCTTTGAAGGAAGGAGTGCGGAAGGAGGCGGCACCCATTAATGAGGTCACCAAGCTTTTCTTCGAAGGCTTGGCAGAGAATTTTGTGGTTTGATTTTGCTGTTGGGCTGTGGTCGGGGATGTGGACTCCATGGCGATTTACAGGGGCAAATAATCAGAAAATGCAATGAAAAGGCAGTAGGGGCGAGAGTGTGAGAGTAAAGCTTATGGTGTATTGAGTGAGTGAAGCAGCAGGGAGTTTTGTAGGTGTATATGTTTATAGTGGGGTATAGGGGTCTGGGGCGGCCACACTGCTTATCTGTCCTGAAACTGCAGCTTTCTACATTTGTCTACAATTCGAAAATCATCAGTGGTTTGAAAAATGAAAGAAGATTAACTTAAAAGAAAATGGCATTACAGGAAGAAAGAAATAAGAACCTATCCAGATTACCGAGTATAGTGTGTAAACAGATGGACTTCCTCTGCTTTGCAGAGATAAACCAGTTTACATTTTGGGCCAATACACTTCATCATCATGTGCCGTGTATCCGAGAGGGAACTCCATGGCGATGGAAATTTGAACCTGCAAGTGTTTCATCTCAGGCGTCCAGCAGAGAGGAGCAACGAATGCAGATTTCCTTATTTTGCAGCATCCTTCGAATTTATTCAAATCCAGGAAAATGAACTGATTCCTTCTTCCGACGGCAAAGAAAGCCATAATTAAAATTTGTCAAGGATTCATAAAAATCTAAATCTCTTAAATCAAGCCCTTAAGTGAATGAAGAAATCCATGAAGAGAGATCTCCATAATCAAGGAAAATACAATCAAGGAGAGATCCCCACAATCAAAGAAGATAGAATGAAGGAAAAATCCCCACAATTAAGGAAGACCATCTTTTATAACTATATATAAGTGCATTGGATTGAAGATGAAAGTATAGATGAAGATTGAAGATGTTAGTTCTTATTCCTAGTTTATAGTCTAGTGTCTTTACATTATGTTCTAGTGATTTCTTAGTTAAATAGCTAGTTTCGTTATTTCTCTTGGCTACTCGTTGACCTGCGACTGTAACAATTGGTATCAGAGCCTTCGAGTAGCAAACCATGGCATATTCGGATTTTTACCACCACTACTATCAACCACCACTGCCTCCTCATATGCCTTATACCCTTCACCAACAAAGGCATTATCCTACTCCTGTGCAACATCCTTGGTACCATCCTCTGCATCCTCATACACCTTATCCCCTTCACCAACAAATGCATTATCCTACTCCTGTGCAACATTCTGTTGAGAAGTAGTTATGTTTAGATAAGGTAAGGATATGTATTATAAGATCCTTACCTTATAGAGTCCTGAACCTACGGGAGTTATGGGGGTAGTGGAGTCATGGAGGTGTTGGGAGTATGAGACTTGCCTATATATGCACACAATTGATGAATGAAAAAAACAACACAAAGTCCTCCCGTGGATGTAGGCATTGCCGAACCACGTAAATCTGTGTCTATTTTTCTTAACATGGTATCAGAGCAGGGAATTTGATCCCGTATTCTCGTCATCTACCGCAGGCAGTAAACCGTGAATCATGTCTGGCGGAGAAGGCTCCAAAGAACTAATTCCCAGATCAGAAATCAACACTTACCTATCTCAACAGTTCGAGCAGTTCATGAAAAATCAGAAGGCATCTGATATTCAAGGCAACTCACAGCAGTCTCAGCAAGAAGCAGTCAAACCAGAGAAGGATGATGCTTCTGCCATCATCGACCTAAAGCTGGACAGTAGCAACTACGTGCTGTGTGTGAGGATGATGGAATTGGCGATAATTGGAAGAGATCGCCTGGTGAGGCAAAGGAACCAATAAAAACTGATCCCCAGTACAAATCATGGAGGCAACAGGATACGCAAGTCTTCAACTGGATTACCAGATCAATTGAACGAAAATTGGTAAACCAATTCATCTATTACCCCAATTCCTATGAATTGTGGAAAATTCTTGAACGAACCTTCAATTCGGGGGAAGATTCGTTGCAAATATTTGATCTTGTGACAAAGACAGATCGTATTGTGCAAGGGACGATGAAAGTGGAGGAGTACTACTCCCTGATCAATTCATTATGGACTGAAATCGACCGACGTCGGCCGAATCCGATGAGATGTGTTGAAGATATCAACTAACATAATTGGCTTCAATCCGAACATCGATTATTCAAGTTTCTAGCAGGACTCAATACGGAGTATGAAGCCACTACAAGAGATATATTGAAGGAATCACCACTGCCCTCTGTCGACGTCGCGTATGCAACCGTGCGACGAGAAGCTAATCGCTGTCAGATATGGAAATCATCATCCAGCATGGTGTTCGGTGGCTCAAATACCAACCCTCTAGGCGACATTGGGACAGGATTAGCCGTTCATGGATCAGAGACGGATAGTTATCGGAACCCTAGATCGAGCGGCAACACATCTCGTCCAATTATGACACACCCAGATGATCGCCGGTCAGAAAACACCGTCCATACCGGTGCCTCATCACACCAGCGACCGTATTGCGACCACTGTCAAATGGTCGGCCATTGGGAGAAATTCTGTTGGAAGAAAAATGGTTACCCAAATCGGGGAGGCAGATGGGGTGGACGAGCGAGCTATGGTCGTCGGGGTGGCCGCGCTGCTATTATGGATGGCAGCCACAAACCTCCGATGGTTGAATTTTCAGAAGAAATCGGTGCTGCAAACCTCAGCCGTGGCCGGAATCACGAAAAGGAAGGAATCCATATCGAAACACTTGAGACTCAGATACATGACCAGTGCGACCCGGCGACAGGTATATCAAAACCTGTATCAGGTGCAAAAATACGCAATTGTCCCCCAAATATTTGTTCTGCACGTTATTTTTGCGAAGGGTGCTTTGGTAATTCTGTCAATTACTCTGAAATTGGGCCAGATGCAGATTGTTCCGAAATTGGGCCAGGATTCGATAAAAAGTTTGGGCCGTTTCCTTTGGACAAAAATAAATCAAAATCTGGGCCAGAAATTAATTTATGTGCAGGTGGTCCGGCCCAAAATGTAGGGAACCGTGCTAACGCAAATTTTGTGCAGAAATCCGTTCCCCGGAAAAAAATCCAAGTGAATTTTTGATTGTAGGGCTATGGATAATATTACATATGATGCCTCAGATATTGTCAAGGTTCAAAAAACCCATAAGAAAGTTGTACAGACGGCAAATAGTGACTTTGCCCCGGTGAAGTGTGCGGGGATCATTGAAATTTTCCCGTCTATGAGATTATCTAAATGCTTATATGTGTCGTCTTTATCATACAAGTTCCTATCAATCAGTCATATTTCAAAGGAACTTAATTGTGTTGTTCTCATGTACCCGACGATTTGTCTTCTGCAGGATATCCGTTCGAAGGAGATCATTGGGCGTGGTATTGAACGTGATGGCCTGTACTATGTCGATGAAGTCGCTTCAGAGGGACGAACACTCTTGACTCGTGAATCACCTGACCCGCAAAGCTGGTTGTGGCATCGTCGCTTAGGACATCCATCACATGCCTATTTATGTCGGTTATTTCCTAAGTTTTCTAGTCGTATTCCATCTCATTGCGAAACCTGTGTGTTAGCAAAAAGTCATAGACAATCTTTTGTGTCAAAACATTCTTGGGTTCAGAAATTATTCTCATTAGTTCATTTAGACGTTTGGGGGCCGTCTCCTGTGAGTGGGGGACAAGGCTATCGATATTTCGTATTATTCATTGATGATTGCACTCGTTTGACTTAGGTATATTTTTTAAAGAATAAATTTGATGTTTTTGAAAAATTTACCCATTTTTCTTGCATGATATCCACCCAGTTTCAAGCCAAAATTCAGGTCCTTCGGTCCGATAACGGGGGTGAGTTTGTCAATCACCAAATGACTAAGTTTTGCTCTGATAATGGGATTATTCATCAGACCTCTTGTGCCTATTCTCCCAAACAAAATGGGGTGGTTGAGCGGAAAAATCGATCTCTTCTAGAAATGACCCGGGCTTTAATGATTAGGTCAAAGGTTCCATCCCTGTTTTGGGCTGAGGCTGTAGCTACCTCGGTTTTTCTCACAAATCACTTGCCTACCCAAATTTTGAAATTCCGTACCCCCATTCAAACCTTGTCTGATTTCACTCATGTTCCACCTGCTATGTCATTAGCACCCCGGGTGTTCGGGTGCACCGTTTATGTGCATATCCCTAAGGTACAACGATCCAAATTTGATGTTTGTACTGAGAAGTATGTTTTTGTTGGGTATGGGGGTACCCAGAAGGGTTATCGATGCTACAACCCCAGGATTCGTCGTCTGCATATTACTCTCGACTGTAATTTCGTGGAAACTGAGTACTATTATCAGTCGTCTTCCCCACCAGGGAGTCAAAGGGAGACTCATGTGCCAGACTCTCTTACTTGGCTCGACTCCATACTGCTGCCACAGCCTAGTCATCATACGCCCCTCGCGCCTAGCTGCTCAGCCTCTCAGTCTCCACCTACTTCGGTGCCCGAAGCGTCTCATGTGCCTCACGCACAAGGCCCACATATTGATTCAGGTATACCACCTTCACAGGAACACGACATTGACATAGTACAGCCAACACAGGATGAGTTACCTCAGTCGTCTTCCTCGACAGATATCCAGGTATTATCTGATACTCCGCTGCATATTGATTCTTCTTTGCATATGGACTCTGTGACTGACCGTGCTGCAGGACCTGAGCCGAGTACACCCAAGTATGTCTTACCTCACAGGACTACTCGGGGTGTTAAGCCAAAAAGGTACACACCGGATCACGATTCTAAAACTCAGAGGTACCCTGTGGCTAACCTAGTCAGAGGGAGCCTCTCTGAGTCTGCACGTGCCTTCTCTGCAGCTATATATAATGAAGAGGTGCCCCGGAATGAGACTGAAGCTATGAGTCAACCTGTTTGGAGGAGAGCAATGGAGGATGAGATGAGTGCCTTGATGAAAAATGAGACTTGGGATATATGTCAGTTGCCGAATGGGAAGAAAACCGTTGGATGCCGATGGGTCTTTACTGTGAAAAGGAACGCTGACGGATCTATAGAATGATACAAAGCAAGACTTGTAATGAACGGGTACACACAGACTTATGGGATTGACTATGGAGAGACCTTTTCTCCAGTGGCAAAGCTAGATACAGTTCGGGTCCTCTTTTCTATTGCAGCAAATCATGACTGGCATTTGCATCAGTTCAATGTTAAAAATGCTTTCTTACACGGGGACTTACATGAGGAGGTATATATGGAAGGACCACCTGGTTTCTCTCATAGCTTTCAGAAGAATGAAGTATGCAAGTTGAAGAAGGCCTTGTATGGCTTGAAACAGTCACCTAGGGCATGATTTGGTCGTTTCACCCTAGCCATGAAAAAGTATGGGTACATCCATAGCAACTCCAATCACACTCTATTCTCAAAGCATCGGAGTCAGGGTATCACATGCTTGATTATATATATCGACGATATGGTGATCATGGGAGATGATACGGAGGAGATTGAAATATTAAGAAGCAATTTGTTTAGGGAATTTGAAATTAAAGACTTGGGAAAGTTGAAGTACTTTCTAGGAATTGAAGTGTTACGGTCAAAGTCGGGCATTTACATCTCTCAGAGGAAGTATATTCTGGATTTACTTGCAAAAGCTGGTTTAGTTGATAGCAAATCAGTAGATACTCCTATTGTCTTGAATCACAGGTTGAGGATTGTAGAGAAAGCAGAAGCAGCTGATCGATCTCGTTATCAACACTTGATGGGCAAGTTAATCTACTTGTCCCATACTCGTCCCGATATTGCATATGCAGTAGGGGTTGTAAGTCAGTTCATGCATAACCCTCAGAAGAATCATATGGAGGCAGCACTAAGGATTCTAAGGTATCTGAAAGGGTTCCCTAATACTGGGATCATTTATCGAAAGAATGGTCATCTCGACATTGAGGTATACACTGATGCTGATTGGGCGAGTAATCCCGTTGATCGTCGGTCAACATCTGGATATTTCACTATGGTAGGTGGAAATCTAGTCACTTGGAGAAGCAAAAAACAGAAAGTGGTTGCGTTATCAAGTGCAGAATCTGAGTTTCGAGGTGTGGCCCGTGGAGTGAAGGAGATTTTGTGGATCAAGAGACTTATGACGGAATTGGGTTTTACTCCATCTCGAGCTTGCCCATTGAGGTATGACAACAGGGCTGCCATTCATCTTGCACAGAATCCTGTGCAGCATGAAAGAACAAAACACGTGGAGATAGATCGTCATTTCATCAAAGAGAAGTTGAAAAGTAACAAGATCACACTTCCATTTGTACAATCGGAGGACTAACTGGCGGATATCTTAACCAAAGCCATAAGTGGCCGGATTTTCCGCTGTGTATTATGCAAGTTAGGTGTTGAACATCCCACGCCTAACTTTAGGGGGAGTGTTGAGAAGTAGTTATGTTTAGATAAGGTAAGGATATGTATTATAAGATCCTTACCTTATAGAGTCCCGA
>JAOYMZ010019127.1:0-18777 GCA_025802335.1 Pinguicula primuliflora
GATCCTCTTGGCTTCGGGTGGATGAAGTTTGTAGCATTTCATTAAAAACAACATGATTAAATTATATTTTTATAATATATAATATATTGATTTATACAGAAATTTTTATATGCACAATGCTTGTGTGCAAAATGGTGCATAAAATTACAAATTCCGACTATGAACATCAAAATTGGTCATACCGCACTAAACCTCTATGCTTTAGTGAGGTTTAGAGAGACTTCACACATAGAATTTCTAAAATTCCTTCCCCGTGGGTTAAATAGTCCTTAATAGGATTTTAGAAATTTAGTCGCCAGTACTACATCAAAGCATAAGGGTTTTGATCTCATGTGTGTAAGCTTTTCAACGATATAATCAATTTTGATGTTAGTAGTCGAAATTGTAATTGTGGGCACCATTTTACACACAAGTATTGTGCATATAAAATTTGTTGTTGATTTATATACTGTGTAATTAATATGAGATATATTAATATTATTATTAAAAAATAGTGCCGGAATGATATATGAAAAAAGTAGGGAATCGGTTCGATTTCTTGAGGCCGACGTATATTGTTGGTTCGGGCTAGGTTCGGAACCCAACCTCCCACCGCCCCTCTCCCGCCCACCGCTACAAGTATCCACTCAAGTCTTCTTCTAACGCCTCCACTTGCGCAAAAAATTTCCACAGCCAAATTTCTCGCCTCTTTCCTCCGGAAAACATTCTTCAAGACACCCATTAGAGACCATTACACATTGCTTCAAATTTATTTCTGCAGACATCACACGCCGCCGATACTGAGAATCATGGTAATTATTAATGTCTTTTCGGCTTGATTTTGGTCTTACCCACTTTTCTACTGCATTATGTTTTGTGGGATTATTGATTGATTCCTGTTTTTTGTTTTTTGGGGGGGCTAGATTGATTTGTATACCAATGGGGAGAAGGATGAGGAGAATCGGTGGCCGACATGGTTGAAGCCTATGCTGAAACAGCGTTTCTTTTATCAATGTGCCTTGCATTCGATTTCTCACAAGGTCGAGTGCAATATGTACTGTTTGGATTGCAAAAATGGCGCTCTCTGTTCAATCTGTATAGCTCATCATCATATGGGGCACATCACAGTTCAGGTTCTTGTTTTAATTTGATTTTGGGCTTCCCCTGCCTTTGTTTGGTTGACAGTGTGCTGCAGTCTGTTGTTTTTTCTGCCATATGGTTTACTTACGGCCAATGTTCGAGTGTATCTTATTTTCTAATCTTGCTTGTTGTGGAATGGATCTATTGGGTCTGCATTCACCTCTTTTATCTGTGCCGATGATACGAACATGGATAATTTAGCTTTCTAACTGAAATTGAATATTTGATTGGGCAGATCAGGAGGTCTTCATACCATGATGTGATCAGAGTTTCTGAAATCCAGAAGCACTTTGACATTAGCTGTGTTCAGACATATGTCATCAATAGCGCCAAGGTTGTCTTCCTGAACGAGAGGCCGCAGCCCAGGCCGGGGAAAGGGGTTACCAACACCTGTGAAGTGTGCCAACGCGGCCTCCTCGTTCCATTCAGATTCTGCTCTCTCGGTTGCAAGGTACAATTTTGAATCTTGTTTTTAATCTGAAATTACTAGAGATGGAGTTGCCAGCCATAATGTATTGGGATTTTTTTCTCATTTCAGATTACTGGTTCTTCCATGAACTTCCAGAAGCACAATAAGAAGAGTTCCATCACTCTGCTGTCTGATTCTGATGACTCCTATGCTTCTTCCATTGGTGGCAATGGCCGGAAGAGAATCATGGTTCCCAACTTTAGTCCTTCCACTCCCCCTCCAGCCACCGTCGGTCATCCAACTTCTGCGAGACGGAGAAAGGGTATTCCCCATAGAGCTCCCACCGGTGGAATTGTGGCATGAAAATGGAGGAAGCTGATATAGGTCTGCATTGTACATTTGAAGCACAAGGATAAATACATGTCTAGAGTATATATACATTAAAGTTTTTTGTGTCAATGGGTTACTTATGGTATATACAATACAGCCAGATTTTGAATATGATGCAATTTTGAAGGAAGTCCTCCGTTCGTGAGACATAGGTACCACCAGCTTAGCTTTGTTTGAATGAATCTATTCGTGTTTTTCTCTGCTTTTGAATGTTTCCCAGCATTGATGCTCCTTTATCAATATCCAGGACCATCGTAGAATAAGTTAGGCTGAGGTTCTTGACTTGACGGAGTCGTTTTGTGGAAGGTCATTGGTCTAGAGATGAGTGGTTAGGTAATTTTGCCCTTATTGGAATCTAGGGTTGGTTGGGTTGGTCAAGCCGCTCCTCTTTCTTATTTATTTATTTATTTTATTCATTAATGGTTGTTTAGCATGAGATATTGGTTACATAAAGTTTAATATTATTTAGAACAATAATGTTAGGTTTATCAAAATGAATTTGGTAAGTCTAGTGTCAAATAATTTATGATGAAAGAAATTCAAGGAAGGTTTTTCAATTCTCATGTCGAATTCGTTTAGAAATCGGTCTTAAATTTTTATTTTGGCACTCGTAAGATATCATTTAATGTCAAGTTTAAGTTTGTTGCTATTAAAATTTATATTTAATAAGGTTTTAATTTTTGAGCGGAGAAGTTAATGAAAACAGAATCTATTGACCGATTCTTAAAAGGCTTCGACGCGAAATGGTGATGGATTTTTTAGGCGACCCAAATTCTCCGAAAAAGGCAGTTACGAAAAATTCCGTGATGTTTTTTCATGAGGTGTAGCCAAACCAAACCAAACCCAAACCAAACATACCCAGTAAATTCTGCCCTTAGGCATGGTTTGGGAAAGGTAGGATGTATGCAATCATACACCAACTCCTCAACAAGTTGAGGAGATTGTTTCCGTGAGAATTTTTTGGAAAGTCTGAATTCGAACTCGGGTCCCTCCCCATCTCCTCTCCAGCCTCACGCGGGTGCAAGATTACCACCCCACCAACATGTCATTTTTTATGATGTGTAGCAGGTTCCTATTTAGAAACATGTTATTCTATGTATTGTTCTACTAGCTGAAATCATCACGCATCGAAATGTTTTATGCTATAGAACCACATATATTTTTGAAATTTATAAGTTTTTTTAATTTAAGGTGTGAGTTTATGAAAAATCTTCTCTTCGTGAATGCTTATGTTCTGATTATTGAGATATACAGTATCGAATTATTATCTTAGCCATCGGTGTTGTGATACAACGACTAAGATCAATCTCATCTTAAAAATATGATTATCAATACAAAATACAACTAAAAAATGAGATTGAATTTAGCCATTGAATCACAACACTTATGGCTAATATTATAATTCATGGTTGCATCTCGAAAATTTCTCGTGAGTCTATTGGTTGAACATGTTTAATCAATAAAATCCAAGGACTAGCGAGTCATTTAGATGTAAAAAAATTTGAATTTTTTTAGAAATCAACTTATCGAAGTATTTGAATTCATGGTTATGTGTAGGGGTGTCGAGCAGACAAACTTCTATCCGTCTTCCATCATGTGTAGAAGTCAACCCGTTTGTTGGTAGCGTCAGACTCATGCAATCTTAAGTCAGTTAGCACCTGAAAGTCGTGATGTACATGCATGTGTGAGATACCAACATACTATGTTGCAGCTATGATACTATCATGAAATACATATATAGGTTGTGTCTAACATAACACGTTTTCTGGGTACACTGCCTCGCAGGACTCCCGCTGCTATAATCTGCCCACTTCAAGTGAGATTGTTGTTGTCCTACCCGGTGACGATGGAGGGCTTGGCATCACCCGGGGCATCAGTGTACGACTCACACATGACAATTACCTCGAGCACATTAGTAAATGCCACCCCACCTATTTACCACTGCACTATGTGCTCTTATTCCCTTTCGGCGAATTTGACAGGGATCAGGGTATGCGACATTAGAGTGTTTGTCTTGGTGCACTTACAACTGCCGTATTTACTATGATGGATTTCTACAGCTATTGTTTACTCCAGCGGTACACCGAGTATTTCTCAATTCTGAGGTCTAGAAAATTATTCCAAAAATTTATTGTTGATGCATGGGTGTCCACAGAGCAGAACCGACTCATATACGTCTTGCAAAACCAAGATAAGTTCAGATCTTATTTTTTACAGAACTTGATTGATAACTAACTTATTCCAAGTCAAGTTGGACAATACATTGTTTTGCTTTCTTCTCATGTTAGCAGCCCGCGGAATATCTTCGAGCTATTTCAGGATTCCGTGGCTATTACGTGCTAAAATCACCATCCAGACATATTTCTTACTATGACTGTCAATCCAAAATGGTCAGAGATCAATGCAGCTCTACTTCCAATTAAACTCACCATGATCGCCCTAACTTGGTCGCACATGTTTTTGAATTGAAAAGAAGAGCATTGATGCACGACATTGACGGAAATGGAGTGTTTGGGGTTACCGGTGATGTGTACACTATTGAGTTTCAAAAAAGGAGGTTACCCCACATGCATGCCCTTATATTCCTTCGATCAGCTGGCAAAATCTAAACATGTGCTCGGGTGGATCAACATGTATGTTCCGAGTTTCCCAATAAAGAAGAAGACCCCAGACCGTTTGACACATAGCAAATCGCATAATACATGGTCCATGCGGTGATACTAGTTCAAATTCCCCATGCATGAAAAATAATAGGTGCACGAAAAATTGTCCCAAACCTTTTGGCAGACACAATATAGGTAATCTTCCTATTACATTTTGTACCTATTCTTTTTATTCTTAAATTACAACGCCTTATCATTATTCAAATTATCAACTTCTAGATTTATGCACTTATAACATATATTATCGCCAATTCCTATCACTTTATTACTTTTCTGCGTTTAGACCGGTCCTACCCATTCAAAAATAATCATCTCGACAACCGTCATGTGGGCCCATATGATCCGTACTTATCTCGCAAGTATAACTATCATATCAATGTCGACGTCTGCGCTGGCATCAGGTATGTAAAGTATACTCACAAGTACATGTATAAAGTCCATGACCGGACAACTCCCACAAGATCCAGCAATATCTTGATTCTCGATACATCGGGCCACACAAAGCTGCTTGGCGGATTCTTGACTACCACATGCACAGTGAGAACCCAACAATCAAAAGATTGCACTTACATTTACCTAGCATGCATCGTATTGTCTATGATCTTTCAGAATCTCTTGCATCCATCATTGAGAGAGTCACCTGTGAAGTTTCAACCCTAACACAATACTTTGCTTGCTATGCTGCCAACCCGTATTCAACTTCCTAATGTTTACCAAGATTTCTCGCAGCACTTCGTGTGCTCGAATAATGAATGGTCCTCCCAACTTAAAGGGTTCACCATCGATCGTATGTACTTCACGGCTCCGAATTCCAGTGAACCCTTCTACTTGCACTTGCTATTAACCGTTGTCAATGGGGCCAAGTCATTTGAAGATCTCCACATTGTTGATAGTGTATTGTGTCATAATTTCAAGATGTCTTGCATTGTGAGGGAATTCACGAGAATGATTCTGAGTGGATGCAATGTCTACAAGAAGCATCTACCATGAAGACCCAACACCAATTACGAAGGTTGTTCTATATGATACTCAATGCTCACCGGCTCAACCATTACTATTATGGAATTAGTTCTCAGCAGACATATGCGATGACCTGCTACATTATCTCTGCACTTCTTTGGGCATCGAAGACCCTACACAGGCCCAGATACAAGATTATGGCTTACATCTTATTAAAGAGATTCTTCAGGATTTCA
Organism: Pinguicula primuliflora; assembly: GCA_025802335.1. NCBI lineage: Eukaryota > Viridiplantae > Streptophyta > Magnoliopsida > Lamiales > Lentibulariaceae > Pinguicula > Pinguicula primuliflora. The sequence continues at coordinate 5,778 of JAOYMZ010019127.1, forward strand.
GTAAAATATTACAGGACTACCTCCAATGCCAACTCCAACTGCATCTTGGAAAACACACACCGACAATTGACTAATCCTCGAATACCAAGCCCTACATATTCAGGCACTAATATTCCTACCTTATACCTTTACTTTCAATGCTTCGTACCTACATTCTCTTTTATTCATTTTCATTAAATCATTATATGCAGGCACTAAATGAACCTGTTGATGCCGTTGTATACCAACTCAACACTGGCCAACACTGCGCATATGAAGCTATTATGTCATCTGTGCTAGACAATAAAGAATTTGTGTTTTTCTTAAGTGGTGGGACAGGTATTGGCAAGACATTCGTATATAATACCATCCAGCAAAAGTGTCGCAACCTCGATTATACTATCATCTCTGTTGTATCATCCAGAATTGCTTACCTCCTACTCAAAGGTGGACAAACAACTCACTCAACATTTTATATACCTATCGATGTTTTAGAAACTTTTGTTTGTGAATTCGGCAAGCAATCCCAACAGGGGGAGCTATTCAGACAAATAAAACTCATTATATGAGATGAAGTTATGATGCAACATCAATTCTGCATTGAAGCAGTCGACTGCACACTTCGTGACATGCTTGATGCACTTGCTATATTCGATGGTATTACCATTGTCCTTGGCGGTGACTTCCGATAGATATCGTCAATCATAACTAAGGGTTCTAGAGAGCAAATTTTTGGTGCATGCTCGAAACATTCTTACATATGGTCTGTCGTGCGTGACCTAACTTTGTCTGCAAACATGCATTTGGACTATAGCAATCCTACCAAGATTGCCTATGATACATTTTTGAATACGGAATGTTCGTATAATCATAGTTGAAATTTGGAAACAGACCCAACCCAATTATGTTTGGGCCTGTGCGTGTGTGTGTGGGGGATAATATATAATGAATATGAGCTTATACTCTTAAAAGCCAAGATACCAAAGCAATAGAGCGAAGCAACATATTATTTTATACTGGTTGGTTTATCTGTTTGTAATCGGTACATGAAAATTAACTCTAACACCCTCCCACAAGGCAAGCCCTGTTGAGACTTGATTATTTATATTATCTAGGCTAACCCAATTAACGTTAGAAGCTCTAGGTCCATCAATAATCGTGACCTTTTTGTAACTTATGTTATTGGGCGCCTTTTTTTGTGGGTAGGTGTATCGAGGCCCATAAATTTTTTTTTTCTGGTCGTTACTATTATCTGCTCTGAAACCAAATTGAAAATTGAAAACAGACCCAACCCTGTGGATTCGGTCCAGTGCATGTGTGTCCGCATGGATCAGTATATAATGAATATGGGCTTACACTCTTAAAAAGCCAAGATACCAAGACAATAGAGTGAAGTACCACATATCATTATATACTGGTTGGTTCTTATGTTTGTAATGGACAAATATGTATAACACCCTCCCGCAAGTCTAATTGGGCAAGCCTTGTTGAGAATTGATTATTTATATTATCTGGGCTATCCCAATTAACTTCAGAGACTCTAGGTCCCTCAACAATCATGGCCTTTTTATAGCTTGTGTTATTGGGTACTTTTTTTGTGGGTAGATGTATCAAGCCACATGGATCTTTTTTCGGTCGTTAGACCCATTATCTGCTCTGGTACCAAGTTAAAATTTAAAGCAGACTGAACTTGGTGGGTTCGGGCCTGTGTGTTTGTGCGTGAGCCAATATATAATGACTGTGAGCTTACAGTCTTAAAAGCCAAAATACCAAGGCAATAGAGTCAAATATCACTTATTATTATATACTAGTCCATTTTTCTGTTTGTAATCGGTATGAGACAATTGTACTCTAACACCCTCCCGCAAGTCTAACTGGACAAGCCATGTTGAGACTTGATTATTTATATTATCTGTACTAGCCCAATTAACCTCAGAGGCTATAGGTACATCAACAATTGTCGCCTTTTTGTAGCTTGTATTATTGGGTACCTCTTTTTCTGTGTGTGTATGGGTAGGTGTATAGAGGACCCATGTATCTTCTTTCAGCCGTTAGACCATAGTGAGTTCTGATACCAAGTTGGAAATTAGAAACAGACCCAACCCAGTTGGTTTCGTGCCCGTACATGTGTGCGTGTGGGCCAATATATAATGAGTGTGTACTTACACGCTTAAAAACCAAGATACTAAGGCAATAGAGTAAAATACCACGTATCATTATATACTGGTTGGTTTATCTGTTTGTGATCGGTATGGGACAATTAACTTTAACAATCACTACTTCCATTGTAAGTTATAATACCTATCACACTAACATATAATGTGTTCCCTTTCTTCGCAGGTCTGCAGCAACTCCACTAAGTTGATATGCATCCCGTCCAATATTTGAAAGTTCACAGAATTGAAACACTTTCTCACATCTATTTACCCTAGACTCAACATTCATGGTACATCAACACCATCGTATTTGACTGAGAGAAATATAATTGCTACAAAAATGATGACGTAGCTGCTATTAATGCCACAACACTTAAATTCTTCCTCGGTGACACGTATACATACCTTGCATCAGATAGCATGTTGGAACTGGACAGTGCAAATCCATCAATTAGAATCGTTATTCTATTGAGGAATGTTGTTCCCAAACGCTGGCTATGCAACAATACAAGATTAATGGTTACCAAATGTAATCAGCATTTTCTTGAAGCCATGATACTTACAGGCTTCCAGAAATTTAGAATTTATTCCACGCATCTCACTACCACCCTCAAAACCTGAGTGGCCTTTCCAACTGACTAGGTGTCAGTTTTCAGTTCGCTTATCTTATGCTATGACGATCAACAAGACATAGGTCGATCCATGAAGTTCGTTGGGATCGACCTCCATAACTTTGTTTTTAGTTACGGACAAGCTTATGTTGCTCTATCTAGATGCACCTCTTACAATAGACTAAGCCTACTCCTATCCAAAGATAGCAAAGGGTTCACAACCAGCATCGTCTACCCAGAGGTTCTCAACCAATGTTCGAGAAAATGCTTGACAGACCCTGGGCGGTTAGGGGTCGCCCAGTGCCTACGCGGCTTATGCACCCGCCTAGGTGCCCATAAGCGTGCACTTAGGCAGAATTCGGACAGGGTGGAGGGCAAGTGCCCAATGCTTAGGTGATCACTTTCTCAAACAGAGTTCTAATTAAATGAGGTATTTAGCTTGCTCATGTTTTGTACAATCAAACTATTCTTACTGGATTTCTATGACCGTGTTGCTTCTCTCAATTCATGATACATTCCTTTATTTTCGTTTTTCCTGCTTATGCTGAATCTATGTCTCTCAATGCTATATCATAATGTTTCTTCTATCTTTTGTGTTTTTTTGATAGATTAGCTAGGTAGGATGCAGTGATTCGGTTGTGATTTATTCCAACATGAGCATTTCTTTTGTATATTGCCCAACTATAAACAAGGATGTTGAGCAGTCAACTTGCAGATGGGAAAGTTTTCCTCAATAAACACAAGCTATATCATATTTTTTGTGTACATTTGTAGTATAGATGAGCCAGAGATGCATATAATAGAAAATGCAGTATCAAGTTGAGGCCCAACACAAATACAATCAGCCCAGTCTGTGACTATAGAATAGCTTTTATATGTTGTCCATTCTTTAGCCCAATTGGGTTCCTCTATATGTATGTAGCAATGGATGTAAAGCAGGGTTCAGAGGAATGAGCCCAAATTGCTGCGCTCTGTCTATAACTATCTCAAAGGGGAATCTTGCTCCATTAATCTCAAGCCAACTACCACTATGACAGTTATGTTGGTTAAGGCTCACTAGGGACCCGATTCATCAAACTCAAAATGGTATTGGAGCTTCTGGTTTAGGGTTCTTGTATTTTATTTTACTCATGTTTAAATGTTTCTTGTGCTCAGAAAAATTCTTTGCTTGAATCAACAATTCGACCTCATATCTGCTTGAACGAACAACTGGTAGCATCTATTACGACAAATGGGAGAAGAAAAAGAGAAAACGGACGAGATGAACGAAACTCTGGCTGATGTGTAAGACAAGAATGTTGGCAATGTCTTCGTCAGTTCTAGAAGTAATGTCAAGTACAAAGACACCGGCATCATACTCATCGGGTCTGGAAGCACGAGCACCCTAAAGATTTGCGATTACGACAAACCAGGTACCTCCCTTGTCACTGTGCCGATTAATACCAAGAATTACTTAAGCTGGGCACAAGCCATTCGTATGGCATTGGGCACAGAGCGAAAGATCATTCTAATTGATGAGACTTACGAAACTTCGGAAGATGAAGCTTCAGAGGAATACCAAGTATGGAATACCAGTTGGATTTATAATTCGATTGGAAAGGAAGTGTGGAAGGCTTTGAGTATACAACTACCTATGCTCGAGATCTATGGATCGAGTTGAGGGAGAGATTGGGAGAATTCAACAGACCCATGGTGTTCCCTATTCACAGAGATATACATTCACTGCAACAAGGTTCTGATTTCGTGACTGTGTACTACAATCGGTTGAAGGGATTGTGGGACAAGCTGAACTACATTCGTCCGATTGTTAAGTGCAAATGTGGCGTTACAGAGGAGGAAAGCATGATGAAATTTTTATTCAGGCTCAACGCTGACCATGAGCAGATTTCATCACAGATATTTGCCACAGAGCTTTTGCCATCCTTGAACAAGGTCTATTCAACAGTGCTGACTATCGAGAAGCAACGAGAAGAATGTGCATCTGTTCTCCTCTTGTAGAACATGGTGCTTTAATTGCTAAATTTGCTGGAACATATCGATCAGGCAACATTTTTGGCACAAGATACGGGTCTAGAGATCCTATGGGGGGATGAGCTGGAAGATCTGGAGCGTTTTTAGGCATGAAGTGATGCTAAATGTGATAACTGTGGGTGCATTGGGCACACTGTCAATGAATGCTACAAGTTCATGACTTGCTCTCATTGCCATCTTCATGGACATTCAGTCCATAACTGCCAAAAATTGAAAGAGCAGCAGAGACGTGGGAAATAGTTACAGCACGCTCATGCTGCAACCCAGTGGGACACTCCTACGAATTTTGATTATTCTTTATTTGAGCCAGCTCCATCCATGGCTGACCTTGTACGGATGGAAGTTGGGAAAGCAATCAAGGAGGTGATAAACCTTGGATCAGGAAATGCCAGCTATCCCATGCAGGAGGAGGGGGAGTATACAGGTAAGACTTTTATTCGAGCTTTGGTTATTGCGTCTAGCATTCCAAGTCGCTCTTGGGTCATAGATACTGGAGCCTCAAGTCACATATGTCCCGACATGAGACTGTTACAAGGTTGTCATCCTTCGGCAACTGTTTTGATCAAACAAGCAGATGGTGCTATAACCACTACTAGTCATGTTGGTACATGCTCTATTTTCCTTGATCTAAACTTCATGATGTCTTTCATATCTCAAACTTTCGATTCAATCTACTTTCTGTCTCAAAGCTTAGCAGATGTTCCAGCATATTTTTCACTTTTCTGCCTACTTTATGTCTTGTGCAGGACCTTCTAACTAAGCGGGTCTTGATAGTGGGTAGGGAGTTCCATGGTTTATACATTCTTGATCCTCCTGCCGCAGAAAGAGCTCCTTCACAGCAACTCCCGTACCATGTCAAGTGACCTTTTTTTCTACTGAACAAGCTGCTTGTAATTCTGTTATTTTGAAAAGCATTGATGCCTTTTTTTGGCATGCCCGCTTAGGACATGACTCTAAGTCTGTAATGACTAAACTTCAGCTTAGAATTGGGAATTCTGCTAATTCATTGCCTTGTGATGCTTGTCATCATGCTAAACAAACTAGACTCTCATTTCCAACTCATGTTACTCATACACTTGCTCCATTTGAATTAGTGCATGGTGATGTTTGGGCCCCCTATTCCATACCATCACATAGTGGAGTAACACATTTTTAGCCCTCTTTGATGATTTCAGTCGAGGAACGTGGGTGTATCTAATGAAAGGGAAGGCTAAGGTTCATTTGCTGCTTGATAGTTATTTTTGCATGGTTAAAAACTAGTTTGGTGTCACTGTTAAAACTCTTCACACGGACAATGGGCTTGAGTTCGTGAATCAATCATGTTTCAAAATTCTCTCATCCCTTGGCATTGTACACCAAAAGAGTGCACCGTATACCCCACAACAAAATGGTGTGGTCAAAAGAAAACATCACTATCTCTTAGACAAAGCACGAGCCCTTCTTTTCCATAGTTCCATGCCTACAACCTTTTGGGGAGAGGCCATCCTAGCTTTCGCATATCTCATTAACCGTATACCATCTGCTACTACCAACTAGAAAAGTCCACACGACATACTATTCAACACACCACCTGATCTTAATCATATTCATGTCTTTGGTTGTCTCTATTACATTTGCAACACTCAACCTCATAAAACTAAGTTTCAAAGTCGTTCATTCAAGTGCATATTTGTCGGTTTTTCTACTGTCAGCAAAGCATATCATGTATATGACTTAGAGCACAAAAAGTTTCTTGTCCCGTGATGTGGTATTTTATGAATCCACATTCCCTTTTAGGGACCATGGTGACCATTCTGCTGCAAACTCCCCCTATCATATTCCACTTTCAATTACTCGCTTTCATTTCACTTCGGATGAGCAATGTCCTCCACCTGATTCAACTCTATCACTCAGCCCGCCTTCTGATCACATTCCTCCAGACCTTCCCTCTGTAGAATCACCAGATCAAATATCTCCACCACCTCAAACCACTGACCCTTCTGTACCTCAAATAGTTCCTGATTTGGCCGTTCGACGTAGCACTCGGGTGACTCGAGTTCCTTCATGGCACCATGACTATGATACTTCCTGCATTTCTCAGTCCATCGTGCTCTCCCCCGCTGCAATATGTTTACTCAACACAGCCACCACTGTTGAACCTCGTACTTATAGGCAAGCTGTCAAGGACCATGCTTGGGTACAAGCCATGCAGGTTGAAATACAGACTCTAGAGTCCAATCAAACTTGGGATCTAACCTCTCTACTGGCTGGACATCGCAGTGTGAGTCTTTAAGCTTAAACATAACCCTGATCGTTCAGTTTCTCGGCACAAGGCACACCTGGTCGCCAAGGGGTATAATCAAGTTGAGGGACTTCATTACTCTGAATGTTTCTCCCCTGTTGTGAAGCATACATCTGTTCGCATTTTCTTAGAAGTTGCAGTTTATCGGAATTGGCCCATCCTACAGGTTGATATAAACAATACCTTCTTGCACGGCAGTATTGATGAAGAACTTTATATGGACACACCTCCTAGTTACCCATCCTCTAGTCCAGACCTAGTCTGCCGGCTCCACAAGTCTATCTATGGCCTTAAATAGAGTTCTCATCAATGGAACCAGGCTTTCACCGAGAAGCTCATTGCCTTCGATTTTATACAGTCTGTGAACGACCATTATTTGTTCACCTGCCATGATGCTTCCTCTTTCACCGTCCTCCTGGTATATGTGGACTACGTACTCCTCACTGGCGACACACTTAGTTGAGTAGAGGCGGTAAAAACATTTCTCGACAACATGTTCAATATCAAAGATTTGGGCTTAGCAAGCTACTACTTGGAATTGGAACTTCACTGATCACCCTCGAGACTATATGTAACTCAACGCAGGTATAGCTTGGATATTGTTGATGACTGTGGGTTGACAGATAACAAGGCAATTTCAACACCTTTCTCGCCAGGCTTAACTCTGTCTGCAAATGATGACACTGAACTTTTGCTGGACCTTTCTATATATCGAAGTTTGATCGGGCGGCTGCTTGACTTGAGTTTTACCAGGCTAGATCTTAGCCATCCCGTGCAGCACTTGAGCCAATTTATGCAACGGCCACGATGTTCACACCACCATGCGTTCTTGCACGCAGTCAAATATATCACTAACTGTCTTGAGATGGGTCTATATTTTCCTTGAGACAGTGATATGTGGCTAATAGCTTATGCTGTCGTCGACTGGGGGTCCTATAAGGACACTCGTCGCTTGCTCATTGGCTATTTCATTTAACTTGGTTTAGCTAGTATATCTTGGAGGACTAAGACACAAGCTGTTGTATCCAGATCTTCAGCAGAGGCGGAATATCGCAGTGTTGCATCAATTGCTTGTGAATTGAAGTGGATCAGTTATATTTTGTAGGATTTACAAGTTCAAGTGCACCTTCCTATTCCTTTATATTGCGACAATGTCGCTGCATTGCATCTCGTTGGTAATCCGGTGTTTCATGGGCACACGAAATACATTGAAATGGATTGCCATCTCGTGAGGGATCAGTATAGAAATGGTTTTATTCAACCTCTCTACATTCCTACCGCTGATCAACCCGCGGACCTCATGACGAAGTCATTGCCTCTGCCAGCATTTTCTAAGTTATTATCCAAGATGGGCATTGGTTTATCACCCTCTAGTCCATCTTGTGGGCCGCGTATAGAAAATGTAGCTTCAAGTTCAAGCCCAACACAAATACAACCGGCCCAGAGTGTGAACATAGAATAGCTTTTATATGTTGTCCATACTTTAGCCCAATTGGGTTTGTCTATATATATGTAGCAATGGATGTAAAGTAGGGTTCAGAGGAATGAGAAAGAAAATCCTTCCTCAATTGTTGCGCTCCATCGGTAACTATCTCAAAGGGGAATCTTCCTCCATTAATCTCAAGCCAACTACCACTATGACGGTTATATTGGTTAAGGCTCACTTGGAACCCGATCCATCAAACTCAAGACATATCATAGCCTCTCACTTTCACTAGAACCTATCCAAACTTAGAACAAGGTATGTGGAATGCAATTGTCTAACACGTTTTCGTCGTATTGTGCCTTTTTTACATCTACATTAATTGGATTTATATAGTGGCTTCAGGGCATGCTCTATAAAGGTAATCAACAATTTTGTTGTGTAGTTGAAAACTATAATGTCGTCCGGCTTATTGCTTTATTTGAAATCTCCACAGACCAAGTTTGTGATACCATCCTCTGTGATCATAGACAATATAATTTTTGAGTGGAAGAAAAACTGATGAAAATAGTTGGTCAAAATGCCTACTTCTAGCATTGCTTACCTAGAAAGGCTCATTGAGGTCACTGATGGTGTTGTTGAAGCTCCTAATTCTAATTAAAACTCAATGCGTGCCCAGAACGACATCAAGCAATGTGTAGAAACTAGAGCAAGAGAAAGCAGAGAAGCATGAACAACGGAATAGTTTCACCTGAAACCTGATAGATGATATACTTACATTTTTTAGGGAACCTACTGAGGTAGGTAAACCCAACGCACTACCGTAATACCCTGAAAAACACAGTAGGAAGGTAAGCCACATGTGACAGACTCATGTCACTGAGGAGATTTGAACACATGACCTTTGAGTGCAATTGTCACTGCTAGAGCTACTAGGTCAACCCCTCTTATATATTTACATTTAATATGAAATTTGTATTATCCTTTTGGCATGTGACTTCATTACATTTTGGTGCAAGTTTGTATAGTTTTTGGCAATCAATAGTTTATTTCACAATGGATAAATTCGAGATTCCACATAATGCAAATAAATTTCTCATGTTCAACTTTATTCTCTGATGCTGAAGTAGTTTTTTCTCACAGCCAGTCTTATTGCCACTTCGAGACTATAAGAACTATGAAAGGTTTATTATAAACAATAAAGAAAATCTAAAAAATTCTTATAGATAATTGGAACAGTTTTGTAAGGATAAGATTTATGTAACCGTCGGTCCTTACCTCTATATAAAGAGGATTACAGAGAATAACAAAAATACAGTTTCATGCTCTTCTAATCTTCTCATTTCTTTCCTGCGAAATTCGTGAGATTACAACTCGTTATCAACACGAATTGCTCTTCTCCATCTCTTCTTGAGATCTCTCAAGGTTTCCAGAAAATCTATTAGAATTCTCTCTTCCTGCCCGTGCTTAATTCATTCCCTTGAAATTTCCATGTGATGCGAACATGTATATTACTGGCAACTTTTTGCCGATTTGTAACTCCACATAGTCGTGTACATTTATTGGCTGACTGAGATTCAATCCTCAAATCAATTTGCACGATAGTACGGCAATGTTGGTTCTGCCTCCGATGCAGTCCACGGACCCGGGCTTCGGCGGTCTGAATTTGAAGACGATTCCAAGAGGGAACCAGAAGGGACAATGCTACAAGTGCTCACAAAGCTCCCCATTCTTCAATTACGAACAAGAACAACCGAGAAGGTGAAGCTATGTCTGTTGAGATTTCACTTGACTCAGTGCATCTAGAAGGGGCAACGATGAAAGCATGTGAAGAACAGATGTCCAATTCTTTTGAGGAGATCAATTCAATACCCAAGCATAACGACCCAAGTATAACTCACCAGTTTTTTGAGGTGGGTGAGTCCATATATACTCTCAGCCTGAGTCTTGCCTCACAGTGTATATTTTCTGCTGGACTATCTTCGTCTACTTCATCACAACATGTAGAGAGCAGTTTGAAGCAAACAGAAGATGTTGTTGTAGATGAAAATGGGATAAAAGTCTCTGATTTGGTAGATGAAGGTGCAAATGTAAGAGAAGCAGGGAAAAGGTTGCCTTTTGCTAAAAGCTCAGCTCTCTAGATGTCAGTTGAATCAATTGAAGTTTTCCAAAAGATACGACAAAATCCTCATTTTTGGGATTTGGAGAATTGCAGAGAAATTTGTCGTGAAGGCTTGGCTATAGGCTACATGATTATCTTTTCCAATTCGGTGGACGAAGCTGCCAAGGTGCAGCTGTAACAACGTATGGAACAAAGAACAACAAGTGATTGGAAGGAAAAGTGAAAAATAATTGAACTGAGATCTTGTACGGAACAGGTCTCTTGTAAGTATTACTGTTAACTCATTTTCTGCATTTAAATGTGTTGTGCTTGTAGCATACTTTTTTGGTTATTTGTTTAAGTGCATGGCTTGCTGCTCTTTTGTGATAATTGCTCTGTTTTATACACTAATTGTTATTTCAAGACCAAAATACATTTTGTTTGAGTTAGAAAATTATAGGGACATTCTGATTTTTTATTTCAAATCTCAATTTGCAAATCTCGAAGAAAAGCTTTGAGCATAACTCAACAACAAAGATACAAAAGCAAAGCTCGAAGCAAATGTTTGAGCAAAACTCAATAACTATGCTTAAAGCAAAGCTCAATAACAAATCTCGAAGTAAACCTTTGAGCATAACTCACTAGCAAAGCTCGTAGCATAGCTCAGAAGCAAAGCTCGGAAAGTAAAGCTCAGAAACCAAAGCTCAAGAGAAAGTTCCAAAAGAAAAACTCATAGGTAAAGCTTAGAAGTAAAGCTCAAAGACAGCTCAGAACAAAGCTCAAGAACAAAGCTTAGAAGCAAAGTTCAGTAGCAAAACTTAAAGTAAAGTTAAAGCTTCAGAACAAAAGTAAAAGTAATGTTTTAAAGCAAAGCTGAAATGACATGATTTTCATTTTGATGAGTTTATCTTCCTACTTTTAGGGAAAGCCAAGCTTGTGCCTGAAGCACGAAAAGATATAATATGACATAATCAAGAATTATCTCATCTTGATCAACGATCTAATAAATGTGAATTAGAAGTTCAAAGGATAATTTATTTGCAGAACATTTCAAATCAATTACCGGATGCATACGCAGACAGCCAACTGGTTGTAAAATCTCACATACCAGTTGTCAATGCACCTATAAGAATTGATGTCCCAGAAGGATAAAATATCAACAAAATGGCAAATGAATCTACACAACGCCTGAAGCTTGGTAGACTTGTTGGTGCAAATGATAGGATTCTCCAGAAGAAAAGAGCACTAATAGAAAATGTGAATCATAAATGATCACCAATCCCAGACAAATATAATATCCAATGACTCTTCTGCAACTACGCTTCATACAAACAAGCTCCAGATGAGGAACCTAATAAAGATGATAAAGTACCTGATAACAATAAGATTTTAATTGACCATCTATTATCAGGAGAGATTTTGGACAGAAAGAAAACTATTGACGACAAAATTTTTGCGTATAAGATTGCTTTTAATCTCACCAAATGTGAAGAATGTCGACGTCGAGATGATTGGGCAAAGTGGAAAGAAACAATAGAATCAGAGTTGAGCTCACTAGATAAATACAAGGTATTCGGGCCTATTATTCAAATGCCTAATAGTGTTAAGCCGGTTGGATATAAGTGGGTATTTGTTCGAAAAAGAACAAACGAAATGAAATTGAGCACAACAAAGCTCGTTTTATTGCACAAGGCTTCTCCCAAAACCCGGAAATGAATATGAGGAAATATATTTTCCAGTCATTGATGTAATTACAATCTGATTTTTGATCAATTCAACATGAACAAACGAAATGAAATTGAACACAACAAAGCTCGCCTTATTGCACAAGGCTTCTCTCAAAATCTAGGAATGATTATGAGGAATTATATTTTCCAGTCATTGATGTAACTACAATCTGATTTTTTATCAATTCAACATTATTTGTAAGAAATTGGAGATATGATAAATGAATGTTATACAACATAGCTATACAGACCACTCAATAAAGAAATTTACACGAAAATCTCAGGAGGATTTAAGAAGACTGCAGCATCTTATGGCAAATAGATCGATATCTACTCCATTAAACTCCAAAAATATATATATGAATTAAAATTCGGTCGGATGTGATAATTTGCTCATGTATATTCATCGAGAAAAGCATATATGATTTTTCAATAGTTGAAAATAATTTAAATCTTATTACGACTCCAGAAGAGCTCAACGAAACTGAAACATATTTAAAATATGAATTCTAGATGAAAGATCTTGTTAAAATGTCATTTTATCTTGGACTACAAATTAAACATGTCTCAAAATGGATATTTGTGCATTAAAGACATAGAAAATGAAAGTCAAAAAGAACTTTCACATGGACATGCACATCCCTTATCTACACTCATGGTGGTAAGATCACTAGATCCCAAGAAATATCCA
>JAOYMZ010019148.1:0-18773 GCA_025802335.1 Pinguicula primuliflora
ATTGTTATCCACCCACTGTCGATCATGGGAGACAGCACGGCCGCAGCAGAGCGTTCAATGTGACCCACTTGAACCGATTCATTAGTTCAATGTTGTACACCGCTTCATTAGGAGGAGGGAGTGCGTCGGCGGATGATAGAAGCACAATTCGGAGGAGGCGACAAAAGGATATTGGGGTCTGAAACCCTTATCTCATTTTCAGGTTTTATCACGCGTGAGACTTACGTGTCTTCCGTTTTGAGATGTCGTTTCATGTGTTAAAATTTCGCCCAACTTGAGTTGGCAACTGCTGGTTTATAATATAGATGTTATGCTAAATGATTTGTGGTCTTTGATGGGATACTACATAATACTTCATCACTTGCAGCAAAATTTCAATACCAAAGAATCACACATTAACAAAGTCTTGACTTGGGTTTCGGAATTACTTATAGATTATTTTCGTGTTGGGATCCTGAAGAAGCTCACTAAACATCTAATAAGTTTCCTCAAAGCTAACGTACACACCCTCAAGGGACAATATGCTAAATTTGCGTGATCACATTGAAAATCAATCTTGAAGTCCTTGGTATCTCAGTTGATAATTGGCGGTAATGCTATCTTGTGAAAATTTACTATCACATATGTTTCAATCAGTGGTGGATCCAAGAATATTTGAAGGGGAGCACGTATTCAAATATTTGTGCTAGACTCGTATCTCCAATCCATTTATCATGCCAAAACTTAGTTGTGTTACCTTTCCCAAGTTTACGAATAAATTGGTCTTGAAACCATGGCTGTTCCAATACCTCTAGTTGTAAGTTTCTCCACCATTGGAGTGGTTCTTTTTGTTCGCAGGGGCTAGGTATGGGATGGTTATATTCTCATATCTAGGTCTCAACACTTCTTTCCATAGCTCATCATCAAAAATCAGTAACTGAGTCCCCCACTTGCTCAACAGGGCTACATTGAACTTCTCTAAATCCTTCACATATAATCCAGCCCTCTGTCGTGGGTAACAAATTTTTTCCCAACTTATCCAAGCTATTTTTTAGGGCCAATAGAACGTTCTCCCCATAGGAAGCGTCTCTGTATTTTCACCATCTGCTTCAGTACTCTATTAGGTGCTTTGTATAGTGATAGGTAGTATAGTGGCACACTAGTAAGGACTGATTTTACTAATGAAACGTCCTCCCAACGATAAGTGCTTCCTCTCGCAACCATTAAGCTTCTTTTGCATCATGTACAACACTGGCTTCCAGGCTGATAGCCTGGTTGGATTTGCCCCCACTTGAATCCCTAAGTCCTTGAAAGGGAGAGAGCCTTGATGACCATTCAAGACTCCAGCCTGCACACTTCTTCTTGAGTTAAGTTTATAGGAATCAAGTTTCTTTTCATGAAGTTTACCCGCAACCCTGAGATCATCTCAAACATCCTCAGAATTCTTTTATAAGCTTTCAAGTCGTTGTTACGACCCTGGACCAAGACAAGCTGTGACTTCGACGGTTTCCTCCACAAATTCCTCCCTCACCGTATGGATTTACCGTCGCACTTGCAGCTACTGTACCCGGATAAATAAGAGCATAGAAGAAACTACTTCATTGATTCCTTCTAATGGTTGAGGTTACAATGCCTTATATAGGCAAAGATACAACATATAATAATATATAATACCTAACTACTCCCTAGACTAGGTCCATGACATTCCCCATCATTTGAAATTACGTTTGTTCCCAAGCGTAGGTTAAATCAGGCAAGAATGATAAGAGTAATTGAAGCCAAAATCCGAAACCATACAAAAAAATTATGTAACCAGTCTTGATGGGCTATAACCCAATTAGCATAAGGCAGACAACCCACAAAATTATGCAGTACCACAGGATTCATCCCACTACAAATCAGAAACCCACCTTTCAATTGCTTCCGGATGAAACCTCTGCCACACGCACAAACAAATCCCGTATAGGGGTAGGCGCCGAAGACTTTATCAACCTGACAAAGATAATCCACCCACGTGAAAAATCTTCCACTCTCTCCTTTGCGAAATCCCATAGCAATAAGCCATAAGTTGCATAGCATATTGTTGTCTCCATCCCAAAAATCATACTTCCATCCCAAAAAGAAATCTAACGGCGTTGGGGGAGAGAAAGACTTGATTTTGCTGTCTACTATCCCACAAAAATAATAACGCAGTTGAAATGGTGGGGTCCACCACCAAAAAGCATCATAAAAATGGACTAGCAGATTCCCTTCCATCCGTCTGGCAGGGAGAGAGAACGGTTGTCCCAGACTTTTACCTCGATCCCAAACAACCCTAGAGACACGCTTCAGGAAAGAACTCGAGTACCTCTCACCAACCAACCTCGAATATTGCGAGTAGGGTGTGACCTCATTAGCTACCCATCGCCGCTGTCGTCGGAAGTCACTAGAGTGCAGAACTTCCGACGATTTGCACCGCTGCTTCCCTGCGGTGAAAAAGGTTGAGTTCGGCGTAGCAGTAGGTTTGGCTCTGGGTTCTTTTGCAGCAACAGTGATCGGAACTTGTAGCAGATTCTGTTCCAACGGTAGCTGGAGATACACAATGGGTGTCGGCGCGAGGGCCAGCTGCCGGACTGAAACAGGCTGTTTCTTGACATCTGCGGCAATGGGAGGGGCTGCTACGAAGGCGGCCTGGTCCCTGACTTCTCGGGCGATGAGGGCCCCTGCTGTGACGTCAGCCTCCGTCGACGAAAACTGGTTTGTCCTCTGTCCGTCAACCGCCATTTGCAAAATTGTGGAGGTAGGCAGGGAGGATGGTTCTGGGTTGGCATTATGTTTCAATGCCGGAGTGACCAGTTGGAGAGGCTCGACACTGACTGATTCTGGCTGTAAAGAAGCAAGAACCTGTTGTACCTGGGTCATCTCCGATTGTTGTCGTAGCGTTGCTTGCAGGAGTTCATGACTAACCTGCCATTTTACTACCTGTTCCATGACCAACTGAAGTTGTTGTTGGACAGCAGCAAGTGCAGCCGTGTCCAGGAAAGCAGCCATGTGTGGAAAACAACTACTTGTGGACCTGTTGTTGTTGTTCTTCCAGCTTCAGATGGTGACTTGATACCTCTGCTACTCGGCACTTCAGTGATCCAGTTGGTGATGGGAATTTGGGGAAGAAGCTGCGCTCATTACCTCGTGGGAGGGGAACACGCTCGTGGCTCCGATACCACTTTGTTACGACCCTGGACCTAGACGAGCTGTGACTCCGACAGTTTCGTCCACAAATTCCTCTGTCATCGTGACCGGACTTACCATCACGCTTCTGCAACTACAGTATCAAGACAAATAAGAGAATAGACTACTTCTTCATTCCTTCTAATATTGAGGTTACAAGGCCTTATATAGGCAAAGATACAACATATAATAATATATAATACCTAACTACTTCCTAGACTAGGTCCATGACAGCCGTCTCTAGATCCATTAGTGAAAAGGAGCGTATCATCTACAAATTGTTGTAGCATGATTTGCAGTCCATTTCCCAGTTTATAGCCTTCTAAATATCCTTGCTCAATCGCTTTTTGTATCAGTCTGTTTAAGCCTTCCGTGGCTATTGCAAATAGCAGCAGTGACAATGAGTCGCCCTGCCTCAGTCCCTTTTCCAATCCAAATTGGCCACAAGTACTTCCATTGACCAGCACAACCATTCTAGCTGTTTCTATACACTGTCTCATCCACTTCATCCATTTGTCAGAAAAGCCCATTCCTTCCATAACTGACCAAAGGTATTGCTAGTTAATAGAGTCAAATGCTTTCTCGAAATCCACTTTGAAAAGAGCTACTCTTTTCTTCTTTTGCTTAGCATCTTGAATCACCTCATTTGCTAGTACTATGCTGCCCAAAATGTTTCGGCCTGATATGAAACCAGCTTGTGTTTTGCTTACCAAAGTTGGCACAACTTTGCTTAACCTTCTTGCTAAAACTTTCGATAATATCTTGTATAAGCATCCAACCATTGATATAGGACGAAAACCCCTAGTGTTGCTAGGACTAGCGACTTTTGGGGCAAGGGAAACTGCTGTAATATTTAGACTTTTCAGTAGCTTTCCGTCCCTCCAAAATTCTGCCAGAAAATTCAGGACTGGTTCTTTGAACAGATCCCAGAAGTGTTTTATAAATCTAAATGTATATCCATCCAATCCTGAACTTTTCCCGCTTCCACAAGATTTTATAGCTTGACAGATTTCTTCCTCAACAAATTCATGAGTGAGGTTTTGGTTGTCCTCCATTCTCAGCTGTCTGTCAAAGTTCCCATTGACAGTAGGTCTTAGATCAGCAACTTCAGAAAAATGTTCTTTGAATTGTAGATTTATATGTATCTTCACAGTCTGAACGTCATTATTCCAAGAACCCTTTATCAGCATTTCTGTAATAGCACTAGTATTTGTTCGTGGCTTGAAGCCACAGGTCCAAGAATCAACTAATTTTTCGAAAAAAGCGAGTCACACCACCCTCAATACCCACCCCACCACCACTCCATGCACACCGCCAGTCCGTATTTTTTTGTTTTGTAGTTACAATTCACAAGGACAACAAAACACCAATTTGAATGGAATTTTTGGGGCACCGTGCCTAAATGTTTAAAAGGCACAAAAGCACATACCACTGTTATACCACAATATTGCAGTTTAATGACAACTGATCAATTTGGTAGTTAGGGAGTCCATTTTAGGATTAGGGAACTGCATGGGACATAGAATGGAGATTAATCTGAGCGTGAAGATAACTTGCATAAAAACTTTCATGTAAATGACGCAAGGTAACCAAAAAATGAAACATTAATAATTGTGCAAAACATCACGTAATGTTGATGAGCCAAGAGGTCGAAGTACTACATGAAAACATCACGTAATGTTGATCAACTCCTACGTTTTGTCGTCATCTTTGATATGCAGCTTTGGTATTTGCACTCTGATGTATGTTGGAGTTGCTGTTATGGGGTGCACGATGTTCGGCCAATCAAATCAATCTCATTGAAGTAAGTTTATCCTCCAGCAAATGACACCACCATTCAACATTTGCTATACCTGTAAATGACAACACAATTCAACGCTCAACTTACAAACTTCTTAATAGAAAATACTTGGAATTCTGGACCATTTCTTACCTGTAGAAATAGCTTCCCTCCTCCCACTTGCTCAACACAAAAAGGCATACAAATCACCCTTCCTAATGTTACTATTTGACTTTGAGACAAAGTCAAACAGTAACATTGTAACACTCACATGATACTAAATGTTTAAAAGGCACAAAAGCACATACCACTGTTAGAAGGAAAATGAGACATGAACAGTCTTACTAAGTTTGGAAACTGATAAAAGATTGAACTTAAAATTAGGCATGAACAGGATGTTTTCACGAACAAGGAACGAGTTGAGGATAAAGTTTCCAACAAGATTAGCTTCAAATATTGTTCCATCAGCTCGATGAACTGGAAAATTATTTTGAGCTAATCTGATGTTCACAAGAAATCTTAAATCATGGTACATATGGCTTGTGGCCCCTGTATCAACAATCCAGGTGTCTGAAGATAAACGTGATGCAACTGCAAGTGCTTTTAAGTAAGTTTTACCTGTAAACTCGGGATCATTCTGACCTGGGTTGCTTGGTGGAAGCTGCAGTAGCTCTTTAAGTGCCTTTGAAATCTCAAGTCTCACCAATTCTGTCTCATTCACAAGTGATCTACTTTTTGGAAGATCTAAGGGAGACTACATCACAATATTTGCCATATGAGGTGGTCTTACTATCCTTTGTCCTTCCCGTAAGCGGAAACAATTCTCCATTTAGTGTCCAAACATCTTGTAGTGTTCACAGTTCTTCAACTTGTAATATATATGCCTTAACATGACCTCTTATTCCATGCTACTCCCATCTGATGACTTTCTATCCATTTTCTCTGCCAGGAAATAGGGAAGCATTCGGCTTTCTGATCACTACACTCCACTTCTGAGTTTCAGGTCAAAAATTACCACCGTGTGCAATCATTCCATGATCCAGGGCATGAGATGCATACTATTTACGTTCATGTTCTCCTCTCGTTGTTTTTCAACAGTAAGAATTATAGAGAACACTTTGTTCAAATTTGGAAGAGGATCCGTTGCCAAAATCTGGCTAGAAATCTGCTCATACTCACTGTTCAAACCAAAATTGAATTTCATGATTCTTTCTTCCTCATTTATCCAACTCTTGCACTGCACCATAGATCGCATATAGTGTAATTCATCCCAAAGCCCCTTAAGTTTCTTGAA
This sequence comes from Pinguicula primuliflora, assembly GCA_025802335.1. NCBI lineage: Eukaryota > Viridiplantae > Streptophyta > Magnoliopsida > Lamiales > Lentibulariaceae > Pinguicula > Pinguicula primuliflora. The sequence continues at coordinate 6,261 of JAOYMZ010019148.1, forward strand.
ATACACTGTAACATTATCATGCCCTTGCTTCAAGTTCACTATCTCGCTTCTCACGCGAAGACCCATGGGTGTATTGTATTCACCCAGTCTTTCCTTAAGTTCAGCCCATAACTCCCTCGCACTATTAGTCATGTATTGAAAACCAGCCAATACTTCAGAGTCTATTGAATTAAAAATCCAGGATCTGACAATCAAATCCACTGATTTCCATACCTGGTACTCCTCTGATTGTTCATCGTAAGGTGGTGTGTGATTTGGGTCAATCAAATCTAGCTTCCGTTTCGCACCAATGATCTTCTTCACTGCCTGACTCCAGGACTGGTAGTTTCGCGTGTTCAACAACACAATAACAAATTTCATCCCTGGCTCGTCAATATCTCTCAATTGGAATCCTTTTGTCGAGCTTGATGCTCCTGGGTTTGGATTGAATTTGAAAATGGGATTGATCTCAATTTTCTCCTCCATAAACGAACTGATTTGAGACTGGCACTTCAGTTAAGTTTATTGACCTCATGTAAGCTTAGAGCAAGCTTCCTCCAACAATAATGAAGCCACCATACTTTGGATAACAAAAGTTACCTAATATTCGCCCAGGATTTGATATTATATGCAAGCCTTTATCCTCCTACTGTCCTAGAAGTTTTTGAGCAATTCTCACGACAGAAAAGTAAATAAAGTAAAACGGGCACTATATTTCTACAAAAAATCTAAACCAAGGTGAAGCATCAGTGATTAATTTTACATTGGGAAGTTCCGTGGGCAAATGTTGGTGGCTGGTAGGTCTCGCTCAAGGTTTATTCTAACTCCTACTTTACTACTAAGGGATAGTAATGGACCTGTAATGGTCAAATTCATAAGGAAAGGAAGTTTATCACCGCTTATATTTTTTCCAAGAGTATATAGCGAAAATAAAGAAACTATGGGTATTGTCGAATAAAAGACCTTAAATTAACTCTTAAGACACTTGAATGCAACTATTGAAGAGATTTGAATGAGAAAGCTACCTCTGTTGACCACTTTATTGAAGAGAATGGTCATATGGATCCTTATTGTGAGACCCGAATAAATCTTGGCTCAGATCCTAGAGTGCAAAGTAGAAGCGTTAGTATCACAGGATGATATAATCAACAGTTCAATATCAAAATCGAAAATGTAGTATATGAAAACTCGTAATCCTGTAGGCCGAGAGTAGCAAGAATACAGATCCGCCGATTTCACAAAGAACTTCGTAAGAATGAGCCGTCAGTTAACAAAGAACTTGAAAACCACCGTCAGTCACCACTCGAGAAAACACAAAGTAATCGGCTCAAAAGAACGAGAGTCGGACGAGGAGTCCAAATCTGTACTCAGATATAAGAAAGGACCAGAGAGATGGCCGGAAAAGTCGAAACGGCGCGACGGAAGTAGGGTTTGGTGAGTCACAGAGAGTTACAGAGAGCAGTCGTAAGTGAAAAGAGAGTGTAGTGCCGAAAAATTGTTTAAGTGTTGTATATATATGAGAGTCCAGAATGTTCGATGGAATACGAAGGAGAACGGGCCAACAACGGGCAACTGTATCGACAGTTATTAGGTAAGTGGGATGGGCCAAGAACATAATAATAAACAGTCAAGCCCAGATCCGAATTCAACCCAGTTGACTAAGTCAACATCAGTATGTATAACAATCGGGCCAACCAGAAAAACAGCAGAAGCCCAAGACCAAAACCAAGCCCACTAAGCACATCCAGCCCAAAGAAATTAACTCACACACCTACTCAACGTTACTAGGAACCGAAAATATGAGAATCCCGGGTGACACGACGGTAGTTTGAGTTCGGAATTTCAACCTCCAAGTCAAAGAGACCCGGTTGACAATTCGTAAGTCATATGTAAGCCTATAGAAGGTTTTACGATTATAAATTTTAACATCATCCGGCAATCGAATTCGGGACGTGCATGAGTGCAAAAACAAGGAAAAATACGTTAGTAACACAAAATATAAGTACTAATTTCGATCATGTGCCCAAAATCCCTAACAAGAAGCGTATTTATAGTCCCTGAGTTGGGTTGTCAACCTAAGGGAGAAGACGAAAAAAAATATAGCCCTACATCCGCTCATAAATGATCACATTCAATTTTAGGCTACTATAGGAGAAATTGAGACAACTTTCAGAAAATCTCTCACAGTTTAATAATGTGAAATCTTTCAAATGTCCAATTTTTCAGGTTTTGTGTTGAATCTCATCAGAGTTTCATCAATAATATATTTAATGAAAAATTATATGTACGAAATAGAATCGTGCCCACTTAAATCAATTCTAGATCCGCCACTGTACTTGGTGTCATTTGTGACGAGATTTGAAAGATATGCTGAAGATCTATCTGCGAAACAAAGATTCACTTACATTTCTTCATTTCCATCTTGCATGTTTGTTCTTAGTTGATTACTAATCTTTTGTACTTTTGTCTTTACTTAAAAATACAGATTAAAATTGAGCACAACAAATATTCAATATGTAGTAACATAAGCTCTATCATTTTGGACCCCTCAACATCAATCTTCAATATGTAGTAACATAAGCTCTATCATTTTGGACCCCTCAACCCTATTCACTATCTTGAAGATCACCAACAATCCAAAAAAGTACAACCTAATTCACAATTGGTGAGAGCCCCGGCCTCTGTAGGTTACAATTTTGAGAACGAGGAAAATCATATAGCCAGGCCACCTAACTGACATTGCATTTATCTTTCATGTTCTTATTTTTGTTTGGTAGGTCACCTGTTCCTGAAATCACATCCTCCCGATAAAAAAAACATCCTCACTAATCACTATAAAACCTCCAAAGCTTTACACCTTTCCCCTTAGGAATGTGGTACTATCCTAAAAGAATGATGCACCATTATTTTCAACCAATAGGGATTCACAATCATCTCATCTGCCTACCAGTTCCAATTTCTGTTGCTCCCCTCTCCACTCTCGTACTGTCTCCATCCTATTTTTAATATGCTGTACTCATGTGGGGATCAAGATTCTCGTAATCGTCACCTTCTCACCCTACTCCCTGCTCGAGTGTCACGCTTTTCTTGTTCCAAGTATCTGCCATTATTGTTGCAGTAACCCATGTTTCGCACCTCATTTCTTAATCGGATTCATTCATTATTGGGGGCCATTTCCTCAATTTTTTCAGATTAGTAACCTTCCGTGTTCGTTGCGTATTCTCGGAAGCACATTTTCTCCATTGTTATGCGATTATTCCAAAGGCAATCTCTCCGGTAGATACTCTTCTCTGTTTGGAAGCGAAGCTCTTCTTTATCTCTTCTCTTTTCTTTATTCCTTCTGGACTTTTTGGTATTCTGGATTTTTTTTTTCGTGAGGGTGCTTGCTGTGCTTTTGGTTTCCCGAAAATGGGTTTTCCGAGAAATAGCTGTACGAGCTTTATTGGCAATCTGCATCCTCCGTTCTCCTCCAAAGCACAAACTTTAGGCCACATCGATTATGACGAGCATTGTGTAAGCTGTCATTCGGATGAAGATGAAATAGAGTTGAAGTCTTCGCTGTACAGAATGATATGGGATTTTGGGTTGAGCTGCGTTGTTCCCCACACACGCCGCCGGAGCTCCGTTAAGGATGGGGAGAACGATGATGGTTTTAGTGGGAAGAATTCTGAACACAACAAGGCTTGGCTGCTGGCAGAATTTGTTGGAAGCGGTGCAGATGAGCCACACTCCGTTCACTCCTCTTTCAGATTCAGCCTCTGCTCTCAGGTTGAGATTGAGAAAATGTCTTTCACCCCGGACTGTTCTTCTACCACGGTATTGATGGTGAATTTGGACAATGGCATCTTGACAGACTCCAAGTCATCCGAGGTAAAATGCAGTAGAATTGAATCACTGGAGAGAAGTATCTCACCGGTGGCACATTCTTTAATTCGGTTCAGCCACTCTGAAATTCTATCCATCACAAGAAATTTTTCAAAAGGTAGCAGCCCTCATCGTGTCTAATTCTTCTGCTCATATGGTCTTAATTTGCTCAATGTTATTACCTGAATAATTAATTTAGGTAGAGTATTGGGGAGAGGAGCATTGAGCTGTGTATTTAGAGGCAGAGTGGGATTTCTGAGGACCGCTGTAGCAATTAAGTGGTTGGTAAAAGATGATAAAGAATCATCCAAGGCGTTTTGTAGGGAACTGATGATTGCCAGTTCTTTGGATAATCCTAACGTCGTTCCCCTTTTGGGATTTTGCATTGATCCTCAAGGGGGTTTGTTTTTGGTCTACAAGTACGTTTCTGGTGGAAGCTTACAACAATTCTTGCACGGTACCTTAACCAACCAAATCCCCTGCACTTTGGTTAGCTTTCAAAAGACATAAGCTCTGTTTTCTTGTGCAGATACAAAGAAAGGAGTTAAGGGTAGCCATGCCCTTCCTTGGTCTAGTAGGTACAAGGTTGCTGTTGGAATCGCTGAGGCGATCAACTATCTACATAATGGAACAGAAAGATGTGTCGTTCATCGAGACATTAAGCCTTCAAATATCCTTCTTTCTTCAAGAAAGAACCCCAAGGTGAGAGAGGGCAAGTCCTTTGTTTTCCTTGTCTAAGCTTTGGAATTTTTGGCAAGATTAACTTCTTTCTAGTACTAAACAACATAGAAATATTTCAGTCCAGAATCATATGTACAGAACCGTTCAGAGTTATAATGGCGATCGTTGTATTTCACCACGCCCCAGATTATAACTCTCAATGGTCTCCTTATTATCATTCTAGACTAGAATATTCTTTCTAAACAGCATGTGACCCACGAGTTTAGCTCATTTCTGATGTAATATCATCATTCTCAACATGTTTTAACAGTTATGTGACTTTGGCTTGGCATCATGGACTCCTTCACCGTCAGTGTCATTCCTTTGCAAAACAGTGAAAGGCACGTTTGGTTACTTGGCTCCCGAATATTTTCAGCACGGAAAGGTTTCGGACAAAACCGATGTTTATGCTTTTGGAGTCGTGCTCTTGGAACTAATAACGGGAAGGAAGCCAATCGAGACGAAAAGAGGACCTGGAGAAGAAAATTTGGTCTCATGGGTAGGCCTTATTTCTCTATGTATTCTAGTTCCATTCCATCAATGCATCTGAGATGAGATTATTACTTTCTTAAGAGCTCCATTGAAACTGTGTTTCCCAATCTTTCCAGGCAAAATCACTTCTACATGAAGGATGTCCCGAGAAACTGCTCGATCCACGGCTAAGATCCACTGCAAAGGACACGGCTCAGATTGCTCGGTTGATTCAGGCAGCATCCGCGTGCATAAAAAATGACGAATCCCTTCGGCCCACGAGCCAGGAAATCATTGAAATACTTAGAGGAGAAGAACATAAAGAGTTCAGCAGAAGGAAGGCGGCCATCTTGCCTGGAAGAAGTACTAGAATCGACACCAACTCTCACTTGCAACTAACGAACAGTGAAATGAAGAATCACTTTGCGTTAGCCATGGTCGGTGTGGAGTTTGAGGATGGTGACCATTTTTACTGCCGGTGACATCTCTTCAATCCTTGGTTGATGACAAGTTTTACTGTCTGTGAAAGGAAGAATTTTATTTACTCCTCCTCCTTTGTTTAGTCTATTCTTGCATGTAGTTGCAGAATCTAGTAAAAAGATGTCGATGACCATTTTTATGACAACTGATACGTTACTGCCGATCTTAGTTACTACAGTTTTCCATTTGTATGGAAGTGTGAAATCTTGATTCAGCGAATCAAAATTAGACTACTGCCAGTGACAGTACAGATCCACTCTCTGAATTGGATTTCCCAGAAATAATTCAATGCTGTCATGTGGAAAGTCTTGGGAATGCAGAATTAAACAGAATTTAGCTAAAATCAATATATGGTAGGATTATATAATTATTACTCAAAAAAAGAAGAATAAAAGAAGAAGAATTAAAATATCTTTGCAACATCCCTGATCAGCCCCTTATTGTTCCGTGCGAACTGCGTCAACTCCTCGAACGAAATGAATCCATCCCCATCTGTATCCAGCTCCATCATCATCCGCGTGACTTCTTCCGCCGTCACGGTGCCAAGGGCTTTGAGTGCATCGCCGAGCTCCGCAGCCGATACTCTCCCGTCGCCGTTGGCATCGCACCGCTTGAAAATGCGTTCGCGATCCGCCACATCCTGTGGATCCTCGGCCATCTCCGAAACGATCGATTTATCGAATGGTTTTGAGAATCTAAATGTGACGCTTTGTGGACGATGTGATTTTCAGAATTGAGTATAGCGCCTGCGAATTGTATTATAATGAGGACGTCGTCCTTGCAAAGCCAATGGCCATCCATGCGAACCGGGAGTGTTCGAGGAGGGAGTTGTGCCCGGAATCCGAAGAGCGCGCATATGCGAAAGATTGCAAATCAGTTCCGGGGAAACCGGCCAGTTTCGGATATGTGGGCCGGCCCAATTTGCAGTTGAAGTTTGGTCTTAAGAGGACAGAATAGCAACGTACGTTGACATTTGAAAAAAGGTCATGTTTTTATACAAGAATGTTATGTATATATAGTAAATTTTTATTAAATTATGTATACTTAATAAAATGCCCTCATCGTTACTTATTAAATTATGTATATATATTAAAATATATATATTTATTTTAATATTTATAATACACTTAAGTTAAAACGACCAAGAATGCTTGGTATACTTAGTTTTTTTATACTTGATCATGTATAGGATACAAAACGACGTCGTTTTGTATACTATACTTAATTAAGTATAAAAAAAGTATGTATGACTAGCATTTTTCTAAAACGATGTTGTTTTGACTCAACATAAGTGAAAATGACATCGTTTCATCATCTATACATAATTAGGTAAAAATTCACTATGTATGCCTATCATTTTTGTTTTTTATAATAATTAAATATATATATATATGATTTTTTTTATATATAAGGGAGGAAGGGGAAGCCCTTACCTATTACAAAAGTACATGAATTTGAAAAAATAAAACTATATTACACAAAAGGGCATGATCAATTCATTGTGGTTCAAAATGGAAGCCTGGTAGAGGGATGATGCGGGCCTGGTTTCCTAGGTGTACAACCGCTTGATGTCCTGAGGCATTCCTTCTTATCCCAGTGGCCTGATATATGTCGACATTCCAATGGTTCGCTGACAGGCTGGATTTGGCTAGGCTGTCTACGACAGTGTTTTGCGTTCTTGGTAGGAAATAGAACGAGACTTGCTGGAAGCTAAGGCAACACCACTTGATTCGATCCACTAGTGGAGGTCTTTGTGTATTCAATTCTTGTCCTGATTGTAAGTCTATGGCAGTGGAGTCTGAGAAGTAGGTGAGCCAACCAATGCCATATTGTTGGGCAATCGTCAAACCATAGAGGATTGCCCATAGTTCTGCTTGTAGGACATTGCAAATCCCAATTCTCTTGATAAAGGTGAAAATTATGCATCCCCTGTGATCTGTTAGGATCCATCAGATCCTAACTTGACCTGTTGTTCTTGTGATAGCTCCGCCTGTACTTAGTCGGTGAGCATTCCAAGAATTGTCTTGGAGTGTCCCCTCGTGTGCTTGCTGGGTCGTTGCATTGGTTGGCCTATGATTGACGAGTTGTTTCCTCTTGACAGTGTGAAGGTCCGGATGGTTTCACAGACGATCGCTGTTATGCGTATAGGGAGGTTTGTCATTGAAGTCTTTGCTGCCTAGAAAATCTCGTTGTTCCGTGTACACCAGAGGGTCCAACAAGTGATCATGAAGCAGGAGTCCCAGTGTGCTTCATCCTGCAGGAAGGTTAGTGACAAATTTGCTTCAGTCCACAAAAGGGCGTTTACCTCTTCCCAAAAGATTCCTCGCAGATTTGGTGCAATCTGTTGCCAAATACGTCTGCTGCAGAAGCAAACTCTTAGAATGTGCATGGCAGTTTCATTATGTTGACATAGGTGACAACGAGGGTTCTCTGTCGGGTGTCTGCGTCGTCTTTCGTGATTTGTCTATAAAGCTCCACGAAAGAGTTTCTAGATGAATAGCTTGATCTTTTACGGTACTAGAGTTGACCAAATTTTCTTCCATATGCTGCTAACAGGTTCCTAGTTGGGTCCTGAAAGCCATTCATATGCTGAGGAGGTAGTGAAATGGCCCTTTGGATTTGATCTAGACACTTGCCTATCTAGCCCTGCTTGAGTTTCTGGCGGCGGTATAGCATGGATTTCATCCAGTATCTCTGTTGGAAGGAGCTGAGCGAGACGATCCAGGTCTCATACACCTGAAATAGAGACATAAGCCTTTGTCAGTTCCTCCGTTTCATTTTGGGGGGATTACCATTCACCTGATTTTTTAAGATGCATCCAGAGGGCAGCCATGAGTCTGTCCATATACGACATGTAGAGCCATCACCTAGCTTCTAGGAGAGTCCAACACACAAAGTCTTCCAGATTTTTTGTAACTGTTTGCCTTGAACCCGACATCTATGGGAAGCCATGTGCTAGGTTTACCTCTTCTAGATTATGCTTTGCTATAAAAACTCTTGTCCATAGCTTGGACGGTGAGAAGATCAGGTCCCCAGATAGTTTTAGGAGGAGGGATACGTTGTGTTCCCTCATTTTGCGGATGCCTAGGCCTCCACGTGATTTTGATTGACACACATGATCCCACCAAACTGAATTTGAGGTCCTTTCGCCAGTGTTTCCTCCCCACAAAACATTCTACTTATCTTGTCTAGCTCATCGCAGGTGGATTTAAGCAACAAAGTTAATTGCATGGTGTATGTGGGCACTTCCTAAAATTGACTGGCATAGAGTAGTGCGTCTAGCCATTGATATCCGTCTGGCATTCCATGAATCTGCCCTCTTCTGGACCTTCATCGCCAATTTGGAGAAGTGGTCCCTCTTTATCCGCCCTGGAGCAACTTCTGCACCAAGGTAAATACCAAAGCGGGTATCAACTGTGATGTTCAGAATGTTACTGATGGACTCTGCTTCCTGCGCACTTGTTTTTGGTGACAAGAATAAACTCAATTTCTCTGCATTTATTTGTTATCCTGAATGGTTGGAGAAGATTTGTAGTGCATCTCTGATTAGCAAGGCCTTCTCAGATGATGCTTCCGCAAACAATACCAGATTGTCTGCAAACATCACATGTGATAGGGGGAATCGTTGACGTCCAAAACACATTGGTCGCCATTCCTGTTGGGAGACCTTTAGGTTGATTAGGTGAGATAACCACTCAATACATAACACGAAGATGTACAGGGAGATTGGATCACCCTGTCTAACCCCTCATTGTGGTTGAAATCTTTCACCAGTGTTTCATTCCATAACACCCTCAGTGAGCTTTTTGATAAGAGGTTTAGGATCAGATCAGATAGCACTAGCAGTATTCATGCCTCTGCCATAAGGGCCAGCAGATTCGATCAAACGCCTTGGATAAGTGAACCTTTATTGACATCCAATTCGTTCTGCCTTTATCGCTTCCTGAATAATGGCAATATTCTCGACTATGTTTCTGCCTTTGATGAAGCTAGTCTGGCAATAACTTTGCTTAATCTGTTGGCCACTATTTTGGTAATGATCTTGGCGCACACATTAATCAAAGTAATTGGCCGGGTGGCTCGGTGGCTTTATCTTTGGGACTAGCACTATGATCCCTTCATTGAGTTCTGGTTGAAAGACTCCTCTATGGAATGTCTCTTTGACTAGGGAGAGAGTAGATACAGTCACTGTATCCCAATTGTGATGGAAGAATCGTAGGTTTCGTTCATCCGGGCCAGCCGCTTTGTGGGACCCCATCTCAAAGACAGTTGCTTTAATCTCCTGGTCTGAAACATCCTGTGTCAGTAATTGCAAAGAGAAAGCAGTGAGCGGGGAATGCATTTCTAATGGGAAAGAAATCTACCGGGACTCCCTCTTCCTCTTGGTAGAGTTTGGCAAAGAATGTGGTAATCTCTTCCGTGATCAATGTTGTATTTGTTGACCACTCACCATTAGCTAGCTTCAGTTTAGTGATCTTTTCCAACTTCTTCTTAGCACAATGTAATGCGTTGAAGGTACGGGTGTTCCTATCTCCATGTACTGCCCAGAATGCCTTTCAGTTCTGGAGTTTTAGCTCATACTCCTGTGATAGTATTGCTTCTAGCTAGGAGTAGAGTTTGGCTTCAAGGTTGCTAGCCCCCGTTGTCTGTTCGAGCCTTGTTGGGCTTGAATTCCTTCAATTCATCCTAGTAAGCGATGTTTCTGTTTGTTCAGGTCTACGATGATGGCTCGCCATTCCTCTACTTTATCTACAAACCGAGTATAAGCTTGTCTGAAGGTGAGATCCCGCGACCAAACCTGTGCAAGCCAAGCATCCCATTGATGGTGAAGTTCACAGCATGATGGATATCGATGATTTGCTTTAGTCCTCCCTGATGGATTACCATGACCTATTGTTGTAATGAGGGCATAGTAGTCGGATGAGTTCCTTGTAGTATGTGTTACAGAGATATCTGGGAAGTAAGAAGCTGCTTCCGCATTGTATAGGACTCTGTCTAGACTTTCCATACAGTGTCCTCTCTTCCAAGTGAATTTAGAGCATGTGAATCCTGCATCAATGAGGCCAGTCTGTATAATGAGGTTTCGAAAAAGCTTACAGCCTCTGGATGGGTACCCTCTCGATTTCTCTCCCTGGTTGATGATGGTGTTGAAGTCTCCCATCTGAAACCATGCAGAATTAATGTTGTCTGATAAAGCATATAGATCCTCTCATAAAGGCCTTCTGGTGGATGCTTGAGGGCTCCCATAGACAGCGGTGCATTGTAGTTGTGTAGAGTCATGGATGGAGAATACCATGTGTATAAATTGCCAGTTGTTGCTGACTGTCTGGACGTTAATTTCTTCTTTCCATAAGATCCATAAACCCCCTGCAAACCCCTCTGCTTCCACACGGTGCGAGTACTTGCAACTCGTAGCCCGGATGGCTTCGATGGCTTCCTCATCATGCACCTTGGGTTCCAATATCGTAGCTAGTTCAATTCTGTATAATTTCGAAAAATATTCAAGTGTCCCCAGAGTTCTTGAATTTGCGATACCCTGACAGTTCCAAGTAAGGTTGTTGATCATCATAGAAAGGGTTGTAGTTGCTGGTGTTACTCTCGTTTGCTCGCTTGGGTTAAACAATATCCTCAAAACTTGGGTTTGATTGCGTGGAGTCAGTGTCCGTTGACTCCTCCACTCCGCCTACTGTGAAATCCATTGCCAAGTCTCCATTTTGTGGTGGTTTGAATTGAACACGTCTCTTCTTATTCACATAGAAATCTATTGGGGGATCTAGGCGTAGGTCAACTTTGGAGTGGTCTCTCCTGTCTTGCTGTTGAGATTTCTTCCTAGGGTGGGGGTGAGGTATTTTGATGACTGTGTGTGATTCTTGGTCAGTATTGTATTGGGGGGACAAGGGGGGGGGGTCTTGTAGGTGTGATTATAGGTTGATCTCTAGGGTGGGGACTTCCGGTATGGACTGTGGGGGGTGACTTTTTGAGTGTTGTGGTGTTTCCTCTATAGGTAGATTTTCTTCTTCCATAGGTGAGATCTCTTTCTGCTGTCTATTGGTGTTCGACGGTGGGTCTTGATTAGGTCACTTGCCTCCTAGGTTTAGGCCATCCATGATTTTGAAAGGTATGGGTTGTCTCTTTGTTTTCTACTTGCTGGGGCCTACAAAAGTGAAAACAGAGTTAGCTGGGTCAGCCGATTTGAATGAATTAGAAAAGGGGAGTGGGATCTCTTTCGGATCGCATGATGTGTCCGATTCTTCAGCTCCACTCAGAGCCCTGAAGCGGGAGAATGTGGCTATTTTAGCCTTATTCGTCTGTGTTTCCAGGTAGCGAAAATGCGGTGGGCCTGATGGCCCATGCGTTCTTCCAGACTAGAGTCTCTGTTATGTAGCAATGGATGGGTCGATGTCTTCCGGCCCTTTTTTTCACCAAGAGCCAGGGGCCATGTTCCCCCAGGGCAAGCTTTTTGCCAGGAATCAAGGCCCGTACAAGGGTGTCAGTGGCCGCTGCCTTAGAGAACTGCTATAGTGCACGATAAAAATATACGAAAGCAGCACGATCACTTGTAAGCGTGCACACACATACACATTGGTATGTGTGTCTGGGCCCCCACTCATGTGAGTGGGAGCACGAATCGTACCCATAAATTGTTTGTGTTCTATATTATTTTTGGGCACTCGTCATCGTGCTCGTTGCGCTCTGCCAGCATGGTTTCTCCAAAGGGTACTGTTGATGAGGTACCGGCGGCGTACTGACAGTTGTCTTTAGGGTGTCTATATCTTCCACAGCTATAGCATATATTGTAAAGATCTTCATACTGGATCGCGTATGGGAGGCTATCTGTTGGGGATTTCGGGCACATGACTTACGTCCATTATCATTTTGTTACATGTATTTTTTACACCTGTTACACTAACGCTTGTCTTCGTGTTTTTCGCACTCGTGCACGTCCCGAATTCGATTGCCGGATGATGTAAAATTAATATTGGGTCTAAACCTTCGGGT
>JAOYMZ010019159.1:0-18771 GCA_025802335.1 Pinguicula primuliflora
CCCAGAACGGGCAGCCCTTTGCTCAGAATCAGCAGTCACAGTAAATTTCCATCAAATTTAAGAAGTAGAAGTGTAAATGAGAAGTGGAATTCACTCTTAGACAACAAAAGTTATCATAAATTTTTTTACTGAACCACTGCTTTTCATTAACTTCATTGGCACAATGTTTCACTGAACAAACCAAAACCCCATGAATTATTACTATCGAAAACGCCAATATTCAGTATAAATTTTCCACTGCTCTCCAACAACTATAACTACCATAGCGGGCACCAGTTTTTATTACATATCTGCAACAGAATTTGCAAGATATCAAAAGATCAATGGACTTTACACCAAAGGGGAGACACAATAGGGCACAATAAGGCAGATGAAATAAATGGAACCCAAAGAGAAATTACGTTTATTGAAACTGAAGGGAGCAACTGGCAGAGTGAGACTTTCCATTTTCAGCGCCGTTTCATTGATGTAAGATGATAAGCAGATGGAAATAATTTCAAAAGCGGAATTTATTTGGAGTGAAGAATGAAGATGTGTCCTTTTCTTTACTTTTGAGATATTAATATTTCTTTTCCATTAAAAACCTTTAAATAAATGAAGTAACATAGAATAAATTATTCATAAAAGTGTGGAGCTTTCATTTTAATTTTAGATATTGTCATCATCCGAAATTGATCACATCATTGGAACATCTATACATATGAGACCGAAAGTTTCATATCTTGACGGAGTTTCGCAGACTTCATCACCGGTAATTTCGTTGTACTTTTTTTCATCGAGTTAAGTAATCCTTAATTAGGGGTTTGAAAATGTCGGCGATAGAGTCTCCAGAACTAATCGACAAGCCTAATGTCATTCTCTTGAAAAAAAAACGTACGGAACTTTTGGTATAATAAGGCTAATTCCGGTAATTCTCAGCACTCTCAATATGCCGGAAAAACTAGGGTAGGGGATAGAGATGATATGAACACACCCAACATTTGAGGTCTAAATTTGCTAAACCGATATGAGGCACCCTCTTTTTTGGCACCCCCTGCGCACCCCCCTCCTTTTTTCCCCTTTTTTGGGGGGTTAGCTCTAGGATTTATTGGGTTTAGCCCTAGGGTTTATTGGGTTTAGTTCTTGGATTTATGGGATAGAGTTTTAGATTTTTTCGGCGGCGAAGCCGCCATAATATTAATTCTAAAATTATAAATTTGTAAGATTAATACATTTTTACAATTTATACAACCAAAAAAGGACGGAAAGGGAGGGGGCCCCAAAAAAGGGTGCCCAAAAAAGGTGTCTCATATCGTGTTCCTAAATTTGCCCCTGGCTATGACATGTAATAATGCACATATGGCTAACATCTGTTAATGCATACTCTTGTGTATGTATGATGGAGGTCACGAATTTAACAATGTCTCTGCCCCCACAAGGCAGCTCTCCTCACGGGCCTATTTAAGGAACCCATTCCATCTCATTTCTCTGCATGTTCCACATCACCTCAAACTATTCCCAAGCAAAACCTTTTTGCAGGAGATCCAACCAAGAAGGAAGCAACACTCTACGATGTCTATCACCATTACATTACTACTTCTTCATCTGATCCTCCTCTTGTCTCCCATAAACAAAGCAATGGCCCGACACTACCCAATTCCCCGTAGCGCCCCTTCTACGGCCCTGCCTTTAGGATCGAAAAATGGGGAATACACGACGATCAAACCCAAGCCCCGACGAGCTTTCCACCCGAGAGCGATTAAGAACTGCATGCCCAAAGGGCTTCGCCGATCATCTGCCCCGAGCCGGTACGTGAATTATGACCCGCTCGGGTCGTTCAGGTGCTTGCCGGCAAACCTTTCGTCGCCGGCAAGCCCTTAGTCATTGTGACAACCGATAAAAAAAAGCACTCACATCACACACCAAAAAAATTGTAGCATATGTGTTGGGGTACTTTTTGTGTTGCTATTTCATGTATTTTCTTGCAAGTACAGTTTTAGAATGGATCAAATCAAAACAATTGATCAAAATTGCAAAAAACACTTTTTTTTTACATATTCGGAAGGCCAAGACGCCAAAAGAAAATGAAAACACGAACGAACTGACTTGCTAGAGTTCTTGAGGGTGGATCATTGCAAAAAACAGTTTGTTAGTTTTATGATCTTTTTCTTTCATAATGTATGGCCCCTCCCATGATAAGACCACGTAGACTCTAGAAATTCAAAAGGGGCATACTCGATTAAGAGCTATTAGAAATAAAATTTTATATCATACATCTTCAACGAAGGGTGAAATTAGGGGTGGCCAGCCCGTGCTACAGACCGGTCCGATTTTGAATTTTCCCAGAAGATAATACACTTGAATTAGGCCTGCCTCAACAAAAAAAAATTTTAGCCCGTGCCCCACTTTGAAGTATTTTTTGTCCTTTTGGTAAAATTTGTACTCTGTTGGACACTAATGACTAAAAAGGTATTTCCACGCGGGCACACACATACGGTTATGTTAATATGTTACTTTCTCAATCTTGCATCAACATTACCATGTGAAATTGTGAGAAGTGTAGATTTAGATGGTAGTCATAGAACATAGTAAATATGTTCGATTGCAATAAATTATATGCCCGAAGATTACACGTCATGGGAGCTTCCCTCAACATGTAACCTGCCACTATATTTACTGTCAAAACTTCCAACCCATAATGAATATATTTCCTGCAATGAAAGTGAAACTACTATCCAAAGAATTAAATTGAAAACACGGGCATCTATCTGCTTTCAGTGTGTGCTTGGTTTGGCCTAGAGATGCTAACAAGTTGGTCCATTAAGGAGGACGGAGGAAATATTGTTTGAAGTTCCCATGTGAAGTTACTTGCCCAATTCAAAGAAAAATCATATATCTCCTCCACCATGGCATCATAAACATGATAATGGATTGATGTGGAACGGGGAAAAAATTCTCTTTTCTTCCTCGACCTGACTACGGCTAACCCCAATAAGTCCCTATGGCCGCAGTTGCTTCGCCGGTACCACTACCGGCACAGCCATCACAAATTCCTGAGATCATCATGTAAGAATTGGCGAATTGGGAGACAATCAACCATAGAAAAGACAACAGAATAGGCAAATCAAGCAGAAGACTATCACCTTACCTTCAAAACTTACGAGCAAGCACGGTTACGCTACACATTGCGAACTTCCTGCCAGCGCGGACTGTGAGAGATTTATGGAGTTACTTCGAGCAGCATGGACAGTTAAGAGATGTTCACACAACACCCGAAATGGCCCATCATGGAAAAAGGTACGATTTCATCCAATATGAGAAGGGCACAAATTTAAAGGAGCTGATCAAAATCCTCAATGGGGTGCAGGTAGGAACCTGCAAACTCTATGTCAACATCGCTAAAAAATCGGGAGAAAAAGCAAGAATGGGTCCATTGACTTAGTGGAAGAACACTGATGTGAAACAAACAGAGAGCTAATTGTTATTTACATGTTAAATAATTTTATGCATTTTAATTTATTAGTTAAATAAATTATGAAAAATGCATGTTTAGAAATAATTATGTGTTAAATATTTTTAAATTCTAGATATGCATGATTAGATATTATTTATGTTATGTGCAATTTAAATTCTTAGCATACATTATTAGGTTATATTTGAGAACAAAAACATGCTTGATTGACTATGTGTTATCGCGTTACAAGCATGTCGCATATTGTAAATTCTTTTTATTATTGGAATGTTTTCCAAATAATAATAAAAGAGAACAAACAATATTAAAATTACATGCAACAATAAATCATTTTATGGTAATCACTGTTTATGGTAAACACGCGTGGTTCGATGAATCTTGGCTCGAGCCTCTAGTCTGGATCCCAACCATGTGATCAGAGGAAAGAGACTCGTAACTCGGTGGAGAACTCGTCGGCCAACAGCTCCAACCCGAGTATTCCGAACATGACGACGAATGCTGATCAATCACGAGCTGTTCAGGTCCCTTCGGTAATGTCGTGGCTGATAGCTCACAAGCCACAGCGTCAGACTAGGACTGAGTCGACACTTCCCTCCCGCCTAGGTAACAAAGTTCCTTTCTATTTTAATGCTAACTCTCGCTTCGAAGTTCTTGCAGGTAACCCAGACATAGTAGATGAGCATCCGGATGCAACAGATCTGTCAACGACGAAAGCAAATCCAAAAGGCAGGACAAGTCACTTTCACTATACCACCGTCAGTAAGAGGTCAACAGGCTGCTCACAATCCAATCAGTAGGGGCCACTCCCAAGAGGACGTGCAAATAATCAAAAGAATTCTAAAGTTCCAACCCACTCAACACGGGCCTAAGATGACAGCATTCCTCCGCCTTCTAAGAGAAAACACATTGGGGAGACCAGTCATCTCAACCTTGGTCTGAAGGGGCTCCCTAAGCCCACTAGCAGCGAGCTCCGACCCACCCTGAGATTCCCCCAGCTTTTGTTGCAGATCCAACCATCCCTACTCCCTTTCCCAAACACACAGCGATCATCATTCCTCATCCCTTAGCCCACAATCCAGATATGGTTCTGGACCTAGACTCCTCTCATGCTCAGCATGAGGCTCTTACAAAATTTTCTGGAGTGAAAGGGCTTCTATGTGGGATGCCGGAAAATGTTAATTCTACCTCAGGGAAAACCATGTCAGGATGGAATTGGCCTGTCTATTGACCCCCCTGATGAAAATTCATCCTCTATGGACGCTGATGGATTGAGCTTGCCTACAGACCCTCCAAGTGACCCTCCGGATGATGATTCATCTTTTCTGGAAGTTGAGCGCACTGAGGGTCGGGACCACCTGGAGTCTTCCTGCTGATTTCCCGCCTCTATCTTCTTCCCGGTCACTCCTGCACCTTTGCTTTTTACCCACCCTCTTTTACATTTGTTTAATGGATTTTGGACTTCTCACATGGAATGCCCAGGGTGTAAAAAACAACAAAACCGTTGGATCACTACGGGAGATACTCAAATCTCGTCGTGTAGATATGATTATTCTGTTGGAACCGAGAGTCAGTGGATATGATGCTGATCTTCTCATCAGAAGCATTGGAGGGGCCTTCCAGAACTCCTTTCGGATTGAGTCCCAGGGATACGCTGGGGGTATTCGGCTCATTTGGAGGGATTCTTTGACTGTTACCATTTTGGATACATCTTGGCAGTTCATCCATGCCACTATCTCTTCGAATGAATTGTCAACCTTCCAGTTGACTGCCGTCTATGGCTTGCAAAATTCGGCCATCCGGAGAATGCTTTGGATTGATCTTTTAGATTTATCCAACAGTTCCTTATTGCCCTGGGTCCTGACTGATGATTTTAATGCCTTTCTCTCTGGTGAAGATAAAATAGAAGGTATTCCTGCTAGGGAATGCAAGAGTTTCAATAACTTTATTGATTAGGCGGGCCTGTATCTGGTGAATTTTTGTGGCTCACGCTTCACGTGGAGGCGAGGAACCTGTCATGGACGTATAGACTGGATGTTGGTGAATTTGGGGTTTAGTTATCTCTTTGAGATGCTCACTATGCACCATCTCCCCCGCATTATATTGGATCACTCACCTATGCACCTCCTGCGCAAATTGGCAAACTCTCACCCCTCCCAAAGGTCTTACTTCCATTATTGTAAGGCTTGGGAAACACGTCCTCACTGATCAAGCTGGTTGCACGAGCAGTGTAACAACGAAGCTCCTTTGTTGGAGGCCTTATCTGATCTGATCATGGCTATATCAGACTAGAAGGATAACTCACTGGGGGATATTTTCAAAGGGAAAAGCCATCTCTCTAGTCGCATTGTTGGGCTGCAGAGGACATTGCCGATCATCCATCCAGGTATCTTCATAACCTCGAAATTAAATTGCTAATAGACATGGAGAGAACTTTGTCGCAGGAGGAGCTACTTAGGAAACAAAATGCCCGATGCAATTGGGTGACACAAGGTGATAGATCAACAACTTAATTCCATGCCTTTCACAAGGAGCGTAGGAAAATGGCTCACACGAGATCTATACAACTTGAAGCAAACAGATGGTGCTTGGACAAATCCATCCTCTCAAGGGAAGTCACAATCTACTATGCCTGCATTTTTGGAGCCTCTACTCATTATGCCAGCCCTAACTCCCCCTACTCAGATTTCCTATTGCAGGACATTTCCTTGACATACCATCAACTCTGGGACAAAATCTGCAAAGGGATGTTGATCCTCTGGAAGTTAAGATGGCGCTATTTGACATGTGCCCGGACAAGGCTCCAGGGCCAGACGGATTCACTAGTGGCTTCTTTCAGCATAACTGGGATATCATCCCAGAACCCCTTATATCGTTTGTCTTGCAAGTCTTTAGAGTGGGGGTTGTCCCTCCGGAGGCCAACAAAGGGATGATTTCCCTTATCCTAAAAGTGACAAACCCAGAGGTGTTAGGCTAATTTAGGCCGATCAGTTTAATTAATATATCTGTCAAGATAATTACTAAACTGATCGCCAACCGCCTTAAGCCGATAATGCCTCATCTGATCTCCCTGAACCAGACACGTTTTATCCAGGGTCGCTCCATTACTGAGAGCATTGTAGCTGCTCAATAGGCTCTGCATAGTATGCGAACAAGCAAGAGGAAAAACCGGTATATGGCCATAAAAATTGACCTGGAAAAAGCATTCGATAAGATGGAGTGGAGTTTTATTCTGGAAATGCTAAGGGATGCTCAATTCCCCCCTTTTTGATTGATGTGATCATGTCATCCTTGGAAACTAGCACAACGCAAGTTGGGATGGATTGAGAGGCAGTGAGTTCGCGCCGAGATGTGGAGTTCGCCAGGGGGATCCAATCTCTCCATACCTCTTCATTTTATGCATGGAACGCCTCACTCAAGCCATCAATGTAGCAACAAATGCTGGAAGCTAGCAACCCCTAACCTTCAGGAGAAGTAAGTCCCTCTTTCCCATTTAATTTTTTCTGATGATCTTCTATTGTTTGCAAAGGCTACAGAGGATCAAGCAAGGGTTATTCATGGTGTGCTTGAGACCTTTTCTGCCTCTTCGGGACAAACTGTCATCGCCGATAAATCAGTGTTCTTGACATCTCCAAGGACTGATGATCAAGTTGTGGTTAATATCGAAGGAATTTTCGACATTCACAGGGTGCCAAATCTGGGTAAGTACCTTGGAGTTCCCCTTATCCATGGGAGGGTCACAAGGGAGTCCCATGGTCGCTCTCTATTGAAAATGAAATAGCGGGTTCGACATTGGAATCCCAGGAGGATTTCTATTGCGGGCAGGCTTGTCTTGTGCAAAACTATATTAAGTGCCATTTCCTTATACCAGATGCAGTCAGCATATCATCCCAGGACAAGATCTCGCGGACCTTCTTATGGGGAGGCACCCTGGAGCATAGCCAAAGTTCTTTGATCAACTGGGAAGTTGATTGTTTGCCTAAGAGACATGGAGGATTAGGCTTGAATCCATTCTGAGATGCCAATCTCGCGATTATGATGAAGCTAGCCTGGGAGTTGTATGCTGGTTTTCCAGTCTCTGGACTTCCCTCTTCATGACCAAGTATACTCCTTTGGGGAAGGATCTGACTGAGCTACCTACATCCACGGCAGGATCTCACTTGTGGCGACAAGTATTCCGCTGCCTTAGCATCATCAGTGCTCAATCTAGATGGGTAATTGGTGATGAGAGGCAGGCCAGATTTTGGGTGGATGTGTGGTACCCGTTTTCTACTCCCTTGCTTAATTGTTCTATTTCTGTTTTGTCCCCTTCTGATTTGTCTCTAATAGTATTTGAAGTTGCTGCTCCTAGTGCATACTGGGACACTTCTAAATTGCAGGGTCTAATACCAGGAGAGTTGATTGCTCAAATTATCACGTTAATCCCCCCCACCCCCCTCACTGGATGCTGGCCCGGATAAACTGTCATGGGATCTCACTCCTAATGGACAGTTTTCATGTGTCTCGATGATGGAGATCATCAGACCTCTCCACCTGACACAAGCTCACCCTTTCTGAGACAAGCTTTGGTCACTTAAGATTCCGGAGAACATTAAACTGTTCTTCTGAAAACTGATGCAAACCCATTATGGACCAATTATGAAAGACATAGGAGAAGGATTTCCTCTTCTAACACTTGTCACGTCTGTTCACACACCGAAACCACACTCCATGTTTTGAGGGATTGTTATCGTAGTAAGGAAGTTTTGCAGGGGCTAGCCCATATCCCCTCTTCTTTCTATGGTGATAGTACTCCTCAAGAGTGGTGTATTCATATTCTTCTCGGGCCTAACACCTCTTATGAGTGGCAGGTGCTCTTTGTCACAGCTTGTTGGCGGAGTTGGAGGGCGCGAAATAGATAAATCTTTCAGGGATGTGCTCTGTGGGGGCAGGAATGTGTGCAAGCATCAAAGCTGCTGCAGCTGAAACTGTTGACTTCTTTGCATACCATGCTGCACAACTACGGAATCAGAGAGTAACCACGAACAGAATTCCCGATCTGGAAGGCGTTCAACGTAATGTGATTGCAGAAGATAGGGTTAACTTCTGTATACAGGTTGATGGTGTCCTATGCCACCCCACCAACCAAGCTGCGTGTAGGGGGGCATCAAAGATCGTGATGGACGTTGGATATTAGGCTTTACAGGCCGTCTAGGCACATGTTCAAGTACCTTGGCCGAACTCTGGGCAATTCTACACAGGGTTGATTGTGCTAGAAAACTGAGGCTACATAACGTGGTGTTGGAATCTAACTATAGGATGGCTTTATACTTGGTGCTCCGCATCTTTGAAGATTTAGCCAACTCTTCCCTGGTGCATCGAATTCAGCAGCTATTTATGCACTCGTCGATTCATCTATGTTATTCTGAATGGAAGTCGCTGCAGGAGGCCGATACCATGGCAAAATGGGGTTTGAGCGCCTCTTGCTTGGGGATTCATTACTTCAGGTCCAATCCAACACAATTGAGACTCACCATGCAGCAAGCAATTCCAACTGCTCTTAGCAACCTTCTAAATATAGGATCCTCCGCAGGGACTTCGGCTTCCATCGACTCCCTATTCGCATTTGATTTGAGGATGCATCTTCCACTTTCGCCTTCCAACCACCTTGAAGGGAGTCTTGGCTTTGAGCTTCTACATTTTTGTTTACCTTACTTCTAACTTAGACTTTCAGCCTATATGACATCATTTATATATAAAAAACGTAATCAATATTAAATATACTATGACGATTAATAACCAACAATAAAACGTTGTCACGACTTGAAAACATAGATCTCAAGAAAAAGAAAGCCATTTGGTGACCACATGAAATCTTTCTCCTGGAACTCGGCGGCATGCACAAAATAATCCAAAAAATAAAATTCAAAATCACCAAATGGCTGCAATCATTTCAAGACTTCCTTTTTTGGGTCTAATCATACTGTCCTCCAGCTTCAATGGCACACTTACCAAGTGCAGTACCAGTAATGGGCTAATAGGGAAATGATCTTCAGATTAATATGATCCATTTGGGGTTGAGATTCTTGAATTTGGTCTATGATAATTGATATATGGATACAACTGGTAACAACTTTGTCGGAATTTAGTCGCAGCCCGTATGTATGAAACGAGAAATCGACTCCAAGCATTCATTAGTTTTTCAAATTCAAATCTAAATTATGGAAATTTCCGCATTACGCTACAAACCAGCCTCACTCGCTTACTTTCTTTCCCTGTTTCCTCTACACTTTTGCTCTTTTTAATGTTAATGTATGTTCGCATCTGTTTTTGATCTTCACTTGCAGTTAAGGTCTGACTCATTGACAAAACCCCAGAACCCAGATCCAGTTTTCGTGTATTTCCTTCGGACACGTTCCCTCCTCTGCAGCTTGACTTCCTTTTGCACGCCTATCAACATGAAGAGAAGTTCAGGTTTGCTGTGACATTCTTGTTCTGCATTTGTTTCAACGGTTGAGTTCTTTGCTGTGGGGTGGGATGCTTTTTCCTTGTAGTTTTGACAAATAAGACATTAAGGGGGTTGTATTAAAAAAATTGGGCACCTTTGGTTTTCAGTACTGAGTTATTAAAGTTGATGCTTGTGAGAATTTCATGGAAAGTTTTGATCTTTATCATTTTTCAGGAGTGTATGAGCTGTAATATGTGTTAACAAGTTGTGTATAATGAACTGAGCTCTTATTTAGCAGGTATTGTTTTAGGAGAGCATTGTTCATTGACACTTCTTATTTGAAGAGCTTTAAATTTTTTAATTGCAAATTGTGAGATTTAACTTGTTATGGATATCATCATGTTGCTTGAACAAATGAATATTTGCTTTTTGTACTTAATGGTTCGAATTGTCTGATCCAGCTACCTGTTAGACCCAGAGGTGTAGCTAAATGCTCTTGAGTAATGAGTAATGAATTGAGTGGTTTTGAGGCACCCATGATTGTGAAAATGGAAGAAATACAAGCTCAATCGGATCATTATAGGTCGTCGTCATCGTCTGCTAGTAGTCCTGCCAGTAGAGTCCATTCAAGCAATTTCTTCTATTTAAGAAAACCAGGCACCTCAAGGCAACCTATTTCTTTCGAGGACTCACCTGACTGGGATGATGTTGAGGTTAAAGTGGAGGATGGTCGAGCCGAATCCATTAATACCGCAACTACTCCTCTCTCCCCGACACTCTCAAAGCTCAATAGTGGCTCTTTACCATCACCTCCTTTGCCTGAAGGTGCAACTTTTTCGAGAAAGATTGCAGGGGCCTGTGTTGTATGGAGGGATTTGGCAGTCTCGATGAAAGGTAAAAGGAAGTACTCCGACAAGGTTATTAAGAGTTCCAATGGCTATGCGTTGCCAGGAACAATGACAGTGATTATGGGTCCTGCCAACTCAGGAAAATCAACACTCTTGAGAACTCTTGCAGGTTTGTGTATCTTCGTGCATTCTTCTCCCGTTCAGTTCTGCTACAAGAATTGAACTGTGGTAAGCCTTGTCCCTATTTTTTCTCTAAACCAGGAAGGTTACCAGATTCAGCTAGAATTTATGGGGAGGTTCTCTTCAATGGTGTAAAATCGAGCTTGCCATATGGTGCATATGTAAGTTATACATGAAAATATTACTACAACGCTTTTCAGTGTTTTAGTGTGCAACTCTTCGTGATTGTTTACTTTTTTGGAAGTTCACTTGTGTTCTTTTTAATTTGATTGTGGCAATGCATGTTTTATTTGATAGCCTATCCCCAAATAGTAACTATCTGTGTGTCAATAGTTAAAGCAACAAAATGGTTGTGAACAGCTATATGGAAAACATAGATTCCTGTTTATTGTGCAAAAGTAAGTAATACCAGACTACAGCAGTAAAAGTTTCAGTTTTGTTTTTATATGCATTGATGTATTTTGCTTGTGTAATATTTTTGAGGTGTGCTGCAAACAGGGATACGTTGAAAGAGAAACAACACTTATAGCATCTTTAACTGTGCGTGAGTACCTTTATTACTCAGCATTGCTTCAGCTTCGGGGATTCCTTAAGAAGAGGATGGCAGTGGACGATGCTATCCTTGCCATGTCTTTGGGGGATTGTGAAAATAAGCTTATAGGTGGTAACTGTTACATGAAGGCTCTTCCAAGTGGCGAGAGAAGGCGGGTTGCTATTGCGCGAGAGCTTGTCATGACACCACAAATCTTATTCATTGATGAGCCTCTATATCATCTTGACAGGTTCTGCTTCAATTTCCATCCATGAAAGCTTCTTTCTATTCACATACTGTGTGCCCTGAGCTAGTCCTATTCATGTGCTTTCAGTGTCTCCGCACTCTTAATGATGGTTACGTTGAAAAAGCTGGCAAGCACGGGTTGCACTCTAATATTCACCATGAATCAAAGCAGCACCGAAGTGTTCGGCCTTTTCGATAAGATTTGTCTTCTTTCGAATGGCAACACGTTGTTCTTCGGGGAAACACTTGCTTGCCTGCAGGTATATGTCTGGAAGTATTGCTTGTCTCCAATATGTTCAAATAAGGATCTTCTTGTAATGAAGCGTAATGTTCGTTGTTTAGCATTTCGCAAATGCTGGATTTCCCTGCCCAATCATGCAAAGCCCTTCAGATCACTTTCTGAGGGCTATAAACACTGATTTTGATAGAATCATCGCAATATGCAAAAACTGGCAGGTATTTTGTCCTCTCATTTTTCTCACTACAAAAAGGAATATATGGCTAGAACCATCTATTGAGATTGTTCTACCAGTGATCTTGTCCATGCCTCTAACCATGAGTCAGTGAACAGGATGAAAATGGTGAACTTTCGTCGGTCAACATGGACACCGCTGTAGCGATACGCACTCTTGAGGCAACGTACAAATCTTCCGCAGATGCTGCTGCAGTTGGGACTATGATTTCCAAGCTTAAAGAAAAGGTTGAGTCATCCTAATATTTATGATCTTTAACGAACTTGATCATTATTATCTGCAACACTTTTGCTGCATACTTCAAACAGAGGCATATTTAGCATAGTATCAAAACGAGGGTCGAAAAGTAAGGTAAATGGCTTATATTTATTGCTGCTCTCTCAGGAAAATGTGCAGGGAATTTTTGCTTGTCATGTTGTATGCTACAGAACAAGGTTTTACTTTCAAAATAAGTGAGAAAATTGTAGTTTTCTGGTGTGTTCGTGGTGCGAAAATTTAACACGTCAGTGCCATTTATCCACAGGAAGGTCCGTTTCTCAAGAGCAAGGGAAGAGCAAACTGTGTTGCCAAAATTTCCATTTTAACATGGAGATCATTGTTAATCATGTCGAGGGAGTGGAACTACTATTGGCTTCGGTTAATTCTCTATGTGTTCATGGCCCTATGTATTGGAACCGTGTTCTTGGACTTGGGGCATTCATTATCATCCGTTGCGGTAAGTTAATGAAGTTATACAGTTGCAGCACCAACCCTCCATCACTACCATGTAGAAACAAAATTTTAACAAGATTTTAACCATAGATTCAGGTTTCGGTAGACACAGTGTAAATCGGATGGAATCTGCAATCATAGCCTCTGTTAAACTTAATCTACAGAATCTACTCCTAGCCATTACCATGTTTTCAGCGTATATTTCATACTCTTTTTTTTTTAATCCCCTATACTGCTTCTGCTGAGTATCTTGAAATATCTTTGAATCGCAGACACGAACTGGTGCCATATTTATCTTCGTATCATTTACATCCCTTCTCAGTATCGCTGGTCTGCCCGCACAATTGAAAGAAATCAAGGTAATGCACATCTTGAGTTTGCTTAGTGTACACTAGATGGTGTAATGTGAGATTTCTGCTACATATCATAGATGATATAGGTGCAATCAATAGCTAGCTTTTCTGTTTACTCGTTCTTGTAGGTAAAGCACCGAGCCAACATGTTCTTCTCAGGTCTTTCACAACATTTCTTTATGCTTAGATTTGCACAAGTTGTGAATCAACGGTCACGATTACAATTCTGGCCCTAATATCATTAATCTGGATATAAGATTCTGGACCATAAAATTTCTCGACCTTAATTTAAGGATAGTCACTGATCTGAATCTTGACACGAACTCTTTCTTGTCTGTATGCAGATACATGTCTGTGAAGAGGCAAACCAACATTCCGGGACATTAGTCTTTCTGATTGGGCATTTCTTCTCCAGTATACCGTTCTTGTTTCTCCTCTCGGTGTCATCAACTGTGGTCTTCTATTTCCTCCTCAGACTGCATGATGATTTCAGCCTTCTGGTGTACTTTGCGCTGAACTTCTTCGTTTGCCTTTTGGTTAACGAAGGACTCATTCTGCTCATCGCCTCGATTTGCCGAGATATCTTCTACAGCACCTTAGTTCTGGTAACCATACATGTAAGTCCAGTGGTGCTCAACTCTTGACATCATTGACAAAAAACTTCCAGATTTCAATATCTTTAGTAATATCAACATTAACACTGTCTTTCCAGATGGTAATGATGGTTTCAGCTGGGTATTTCCGACTTCGAAGTGCTTTACCAATCCAAGTGTGGATGTATCCCATGTCATACATCTCTTTCCATGCTTATTCCATCCAGGTAAGCTGATGTATTAGTCACCCTTTCGTTATATGGTAGAGAGAGTTCTTACATGAGCTTGTTTTTGATTCAGGGTCTGTTGGAGAATGAGTACATTGGTTCATCCTTTGCAATTGGTCAGGTTCGAACCTTGTCCGGCTACCAGGCTCTTCAGAACGTGTATGAGATATCAGATCACAGCAACTCCAAATGGAGAAATGTGCTCATACTGTTTCTTATGGCCATCTGTTACCGTGTTCTTGTATTCATTTCACTGCGATTTCGTGTTGGCAAGTTCCATTGGCGTCGTATTTTCTGGCGTCATGCCAGATGAACAAGGAAACAATGGAGAAAATATCCAGTTTAGTCGATAAGTGAATCTTTATGAAATTTTGAAGTCATGTTATCCAGATAGTCCACCAATCCATATATGCAGGAGATGATTTACTAATTAAGCCAAACTCTATGTGTTTTACCAAATAAGTTAAAGGTTGGAATCTCAAAGGTTAAATGGAAACCAAAGAAAAGAAAAGTTCTAACACCGAAAGAGCACAATGATTCATGACAAAATTATCGTGCTCACTTAAATCCTCCTTTTTTGGCCTGCTTCAGTAATGAACTTATTATAATGGGAACATTGCATCGCATTTTTTAATAACATAGGAAACGCTTTTTTTTTTAGCAAAGTAAAATAATATAGAAAACGCTATCAAAGGTGAATAAACTCAGCGTTCTAACGTAATAACATATGTGACACCCTCATATACCCTATGATTTTTGAATATAATTATCAGAACTACTAGGCCAACCCCCGTCCGGAATCATTGCATCGTAATAGTATCATTAAAACAATCATTACATTATTTCATTAAATATCCTGACTAGCCGTCCAACATGTAAAAGAATCAAACAGAGAACAATATTGTAAAGCCTGCACTCCAACAGAACATAGCGGCATTATCTTGGCACCATTCTAATGCAAGCTTGCCCAGAATAATTTGAGTAGCTCACTCCTTACTAGAGACCAATCCATTGTCGCTTCACAAATCTCGCTCACTACAGGAGTTGGAGAGAGTTTTTCGCCAACCGTCCCAAAGTGGAGGCCTGTGTGTTGGAAACAAGGTGTGTTTCATTTGGTTCAATCACACAGACCTGCGTTTGCCTTCAGATGTTGCTTGAAGTCCATGATGTCGCCGTTCCATGGAGTCACGGCCTGTTTTTCGCACACCCATATCTCATGGGCCACCTGGTTAATGAGTCTAAAGTCGTGGCTCACGAGGACCAGTCCACCATCCCATTCATTCAAAGCCTCGGCGAGGGAGTCGATTGTCTCAATGTCAAGATGGTTAGTCGGCTCATCCAACAACAGCATGTGTGGCTGTCTCCATGCGAGCCATGCAAAGATGACGCGACTCCTTTGTCCATCTGATAAGTTTTTCATAGGCATCACTTGGGCCTTTCCGCTGAGACCAAACCTCCCCACGGCAGCCCTCATCTTTTCTTCCTCGATTCCTTGGTACTCTTTCATCATGAATTGCAGAGCTGATAATTCCATGTCAAGTTTCTCAGTTAAATGCTGATGGAACTGCGCAATTCGCAGGTGGTTGTGGCGGCGAACCATGCCATCCAGAGGAGTTAGGTCCCCTGTCATTAGCTTCAGCAGGGTACTCTTACCAGCACCATTGGGTCCCACAAGGGCTATTCTTGAATCAAGGTCCACCCCAAAGTCAAGGTTCGTATATATGAGATTGTCTGGTGTATAACCAAACGATACCCCCACAAATTGTAAAACGGGTGGAGGGAGTTTCCCCACGTCCGTAAATCGGAAAACAAGAACCTTATCTCTAACAACTTTCTCGGCAAGCCCACCCCTCTCCATCTTTGCTAAAGTTTTCTCTTTACTTTGAGCTTGACGAGCAAGCTTTGCAGAACCATGACCAAAGCGTGCAATGTACTCCTTCATTGAAGCTATCTGCTCCTGCTCCCACTTATACTGTTTCATCTGGTTCTCTTCAAGCTCAGAACGAGTTTGCACGTACTGATCAAAATTACCAGTATAGATCTTCAGCTTTTTATTTTGCATATGGATGATGTTGGTACAGACTCCATTAAGAAAATCCTGGGAATGGGAAACCACAACAAGAATTCTCTCAAAATTCTTTAGGGTTTCCTCCAACCAGACGCAGGCCTCCAAGTCTGTTAAATGGACATAGCAAATTTTAATGAGGCGAAGACTAACAATAAAGTAACGCATGATCAAAATCACGAATCATGTTTAAAGGTCAATGTTGAAACTTGAATACCCACCCATCTCCTTAGGAGGTAAACACATCCTTGCAAATGCGAATGGGTCATTTGCACATTTATGAACATAAACAAGCAAAGCACCAGTTATTGTCATTGTATGCCAAAGGGATGTAAAGGCTAGTAGTTCAGATCATGAGATCAGTAAATATGGTGCAGAGAAACATCTAGACACAAGAAACCCAATACTAACATGTCCCTTAAATGAAAATCCAACCAAAATAGTAATGAGCTAATCATATCACGTGCTGTATAAAGTAATAAGGACAACTATTTAACTAAGCAGCCATACCGAGATGATTTGTAGGCTCGTCCAGCAACAATATGGTTGGGTTCATGAAAAGAGCTCTTGCCAAAGCGATCCTCATTCTCCAACCTCCAGAAAAATCTTTTGTTTTCTTTTCTTGCATTTTCTTGTCAAATCCAAGACCAAATAATATCTCAGCAGCTCGCTTTTCTGCTGTCGATGCATCAAGTGCATCCAAGCGTTCATAAATGCGCTCGAGTTGTTCTCCTCCACCATTGTCCTATAGCAAGTAAGAGATAAGTACTGTATGAGAAACCATGAGCATGAAAAAATAGTGCTTCTTATATCAGCAGACCTGTGCAGACAAAATTTCAACTTCTTTCTCCAATTTCAGCCTCTCCTCATCACAGCTAACAACAGCCTGAAGCGAAGACATATCTGAAGCTTCTACCTCCCGTGAAAGATGATAAATATCCATATGATCAGGTATCGGAAGCTCTCTGCAACCTATTGCAGCAAGAAGAGTAGACTTGCCACAGCCATTTAACCCAAGCAAACCATAACGTCTGGAAAACAAAAGGCTTTGAATAATGTCGTCCATACAAGAAACCAAAGAAAAAGGGTATTCAAGGGAGAAGCTGCAAAATACCTCCCATAATTGAGCTCCAGTTCAGAGTCCACTATCAGATCATGGCCATGGAAAGTGAGAGAAAGAGATTCTATCTGCAGAAACAAAAATAGTATATTATTTTCATGATCTTCATGCATGATATCAATAAACTGTAATTATAGAATTAGCTCTAATGGTCACACAAATACAATGAATGTTTATACAGAATCAGATCCGAAGAAATTATGCTGTAAGCTCACTGCCAGTTCCCCTTCTTGAGATAACTATCCATAAATGAGCATATGCGTTCAATTAACAACAAAAAGAACTGATCTTTGAGCATACCCGAATATCTCTGGACAACGGATGCGAGCAGAGAACACCCGTACACGTCCGATCAGATATATGAAGATCCCCACCATTTGCGAAACTATCGACTTTGCTACCGTTTTCAGCTACAGGAGCCTTAGATGACACGGAGGCAGCAGACTTTCCTCCTCTCTTGGCAGCCGCAGCAGCCTTCTTCTGAGCCGCCTTCTTCTTACTCGCATCGGAAACCATCTATGGTACACCAAAAAATTAAATATATCGATCCACACAAAAATAATTTACACGAAACCGAATTGAGACACAAACACAAACATAATCAAATCAATATCCATACCTTGAGATCTCAAAAGCTACTCGAAAGTCAGCTGGCAAGAGGATCTCCGCTCTCGCGCGGCAGACAGAGTTTACAATAGGAGTCGATAATCAGGGTTTGTTAGCGGTGGGAGAATTGGGAGCTGTACTTTTATAAGCCTCGGTGGTTGATGTGGCAACGATGACAAATTAAGGCCGTTGATGATATCTTACGGTTGAGAATGTATACCGACTTGAAAAGGAAAAGAAATTCCCAGGATCTTGCGACCGTGAGGCGTGAGGGTGAGCAGATTTCCCTTTAAATGGGCTACTAGCCGAAAACATGGACCGAAGCCCACTTTTAATTACATAATTAATAATAGTACATGCATTCGTGTACATAATTCCACTCGATAAGGGTGGACAGATGGAAAATCGTACGGGTATTGATAATACTCGTTACTGTCCCGTTAAGGTTCGGTATTGGAACCGTCCCGAATATCCGTATTCTCAAAAAAATCGAGAATGCGGGTATCGGTTCGGGACGGTAACAGTCCCTTATCGAGTATGCGAGTATCGGTTCGGGACTGTCCCGATAAGGAACCAAATCCTGAATTTTTCCTTCTAATTCCTTTTATTTTTTTTATTTTTTTTAAAAATTAAATCCTGATCGGTAACAGTTCCTTATCGGGAAATTCCCGATAAGGGTATATGGTACCCGGAACCGTCTCGATACCCGACAGGAATCGAATTTTCAGAACCGGAACCATCCCGAATTCCCGATAATTTCGGAAAAATGGGAAAACAGTTCCCGGTTCTCGGTCCAAATGGTATTTCCCGGTTATCAGTCAAGCTCCATATCCGTTGTTGGGATTTTTGTGTAATAAAAAATCTTAGTTTGACTTGAATTATTAGTCCCTGTAAGAATTCTAATTGCATTAGAATTCCTCTCTATAAATATTAGATCTTTTG
>JAOYMZ010019170.1:0-18769 GCA_025802335.1 Pinguicula primuliflora
TTCGGTGGCCGGAAACCTACCAAAATAGGTGTGTACCGAAATTCTGTACAAAAATCTATATTGAGGTGGTTTGGGTACCGAAATTTTAATTTCACATATCATTATTTTCGATTTTATTTTATTTATTTATGTTTTCTAACTCGATAGGCCTAGTTTCTTCCTCCAAAAATTGTGTAGACTTAAGAACAGGATAATATGAGTTTTCTTCTCCCGAATGCTATGACGTCGAATTTTAATTTGGGACGATGATCAAAATTCATCGGTTCAGATTAAAAATATTTTTAAGGGTAAAAATTGGAACAATATATAATATATAATAAAATAATTAAATAATGGAAAAAGAAAGAATTAAAAACTGAACCCGTCAAATCAAATAATGAAAAAAGCGCCATCCAATAAGAAGTTCACGACGGATAATCTTTTGTGTCAAACGTTGAACCAGTAAGAGGCCGACACCTGGTGCTACAATAAATGTCATGTCAGTCGCGCGTCTAGTCGTTTTGTTCACAAATTTTCTATCATTTGACGTTGTTTACTTCTTTCAATTGTTTTTTTTATAATTAATTTTTTTTTGTATTTTGATTAAAGGTTGTAAGAATAGTACAAACTATACTACTTGCTTATTTACATATTGGTTCTTGTCGAACCTAGGCTTGAGTGAAGCTCATTTCTAGTCTTCGTCCTCTGCTCATTTTTCAATTCATCGCCATTGTTGTAGATTTTTGAGCTCTGGGATCATCGCACCATTGCAGTAGCGATATGCTCTGCAAATCCGTTCGCACATTGTACGCTTTATGCCAGCTCCATACATCGGCTTTGATTCTTCTCACAATTTCTTCACTTTCTGATTCCATACCTTCAAAATGATGTTTGTTTCTTGCGACCCAAATTCCCCCATGTAGTTGCGATATCTTAAGGGCAACAAAATTAAAATTTAGGACCAGTTCTTAAACACTATCGGTATGAGAATTTCGAAATCGATCTTAAATTTTATTTTTATTAAAGAAAATGCTAGACTTACATTAATAAAATAATACATAATTATGTATGCTCTATAGTATGTTGACATTTAGCATATTAATTGGGGACCACATAATTATTTAAGGATGATTAGGATTAACACATTTAATATTGTATTGATTTGGACCAACGCATGCCAAATGTCATTATACTATTGAACATACATAATTATGTATTATTTCTAAGATTAACATTATTCTTTTTTATATGTAGACAATAATGATGCAATATTTTTTTTTAAAGTAGAAAATTATATATATATACTCAAAATGTATTTACAATTTTACAATGTTGCACTCCAAGCCCAATTACAGGCCCAATAATACTGTAATTGGATCATTCAACCAAAACTCAACCGAGACGAAGATGGTGTTCTTTTTTGCCTTCATCTTATACCAAAACCAGATCTTGAACTGAATTGTGTGAATATCAATTTCGATCATTGCTCCTCCTCCATTAAAGATTTCATGATTCCGTCTATTCCAAATTTGCCATATGACAACTAACCAGATCGCATTCCAGATGCTGTTTTCCACCCCTTTACTAACAGCAATTCCTCATTTACTTTTTTTATAAGTAAAGTTATAGAACGCTAAACTTGTATATTGGAAGGTAAATATCTCACCAGTTGAGCTACTTTTTTTTAGTTAAGCAAAACTTGTATAACAAAACCAGTCTATTTACATCCTAGTAGCCACCACTTCCTCCCACACGGTTACACTTCCGTAAGGCAGTGAATAGGTGCAGATATCCAAGATCTAATCCCATACAAAAATGTATTTCTTGCTGCAGTTCCTTTAATCCATTTCCAGGTTGTTGTTTGTATCTGTGTAATACAGATTCCTTGATCAAATTGTTTACTACTGAACTGCATTTCGTTCCTCATCAACCAGATCATCCAACACAAGGCTATCCAGATCAGAATCCATACCTTCATGGTGATATTGTTTGCCCTTCTTGATTCGAAATCAGTTAAGCTTCCTGTAACCATAGTATCAGCAGGATGTATCTGCATCCATTCACTGACCAGAATCCACACCTGACCAGTCACTCTGCAGCCTTGAAGCAAATGTTCATCCATTTCCAGTTCCTCCCTGCACAGAATGCATTTGCAGTCCTCTACTTCCTTCACAATTCCCCTCCTGTGCAAATTTTGGAGAGTGGGCAGTCTCCTCTGCAGCAACCTCACCAAAATCCTTTTTATCTGGCATTAACTTGGAACTGCGTGCATCTAAAGCACCTTTTACTAAGTTTATTTCACACCTTCTTCAACTCGTTCGTCAGATCCTCCTCCATGCTTTGCGGTGTCAGTTCTTGGATGTGCTTGGCAGCTTCTTTAACTTCATATAGTCCTGCCCGTGCACCAGTTGAGCTACTTAGATCTGAAATTTATATAACCATGTATACAATACTGCTTTTATATCTAGGCGTATTGTAAACAACTCTTCAATTTCGGTTACTGTCTGTCATATGAAGTTAGGATATCCGAGAAATCATGAAAATATATGTCTAGTTTTGGCTACCAGCTAATAAACTCCTACAGCTCATACAGTAAATGATTGGCTAGTACAACCAGATCATATGTTCTTCGCGCATGTTGCGGGATTAGATTAAGAGGTGAAGAGATAAATAAATCAGAGAAACAAATTACTCATTAAAAAAGTTTGATATTAGTGTTAGAATTTAGAAGAAAGGGGAAAGAAGCTGGGCCGACCCAACACTCGGATCACGAGCCATGAAGAAGAAGCGAGCACGACCGTTTGCGATCGGTTTGGATCTCGTGTGTGCAGGTGCACGTGGGGGTTAATTTGGTAGGAATGTGGGTATCATCATTAAAACCTTGAGCCTAAGGTAATAGGTTCTCCCTACAATTCTAATTTAAACCAGTCCAACTAAGGTTTCACAACCGGTATGAGACAAATACTTCTAACACTCTCCCTCAAGTCTGACTAGGCAAGCCCTGTCGGACTTGAATGCCACATCGAAGAATTTTTTAGAAGAGCGGAAGCGTATATAGGCCAAATTTTTTCTGGTCGTTAGACCATTATCGGCTCTGATACCATGATAGAATATAGAAGAAAGGGGAAGGAAGTTGGGCCGGCTCAACTCGGGTCACGAGCCCATGAAGAAGAAGCGAGCCCGACCATTTACGATCGGTTCGAGTCTCGTATGTGCAGGTGCGCGTGGGAGTTAATTTGGTAGGAATGTGAGTATCACCATTAAAATCTTGCATATCCCTACCAAATTAACCCCCACACGCACACCTGCATACACGAGATCCAGTTGTCCCTAGGCTCGATTTATTCCAAGTCTGTTGGCTCGAGTGTCATGGGCCAGACGGTCGTTGACTCGCATTTAGAACCGGCTCAGTTTATATAAAATATATCATGGTATCGTAGCCGATAAGAGTCGAACGATCGGAAAAAATTTGGCTTGTATATGCTTCCGCTCTTATAAAAATTCTTCGGTGTTGCATTCAAGGCCGACAAGGCTTGCCTAGTCGGACTTGAGAGAGAGTATTAAAGAATTCTTGGCCCACGTCGAAAGTGTAAGTGTGATAGAAGTAGTTTAAATAAGAATTGTGGGGAGAACCTATCACTTTGGGCTCAAGGTTTTAATGGTGACACCCACATTCCTACCAAATTAACCCCTACGTGTAACTGCACACACGAGACCCGAACCGATCATAAACGGTTGGGCTCGCTTCTTCTTCATGGGCTCATTTCTTCTTCATGGGCTCATTTCTTCTTCATGGGCTCGTGATCCGAATATTGAGTCGGCCTAGTTTCTTTCCCATTTCTTCTAAATTCTATCAATTAGATATGCATTTTTTGTGAAAAAAAAAAGCTACAAAATAAGTAGAATTGAAGTTGAGAGGAATTGAAGTAGAATTTGCATTGATGATGGATGAAGATGATAGATGCGTTTCTATCTTTCTACCTATAATTTTGGCTACATCTTGGAATCAACAGTCGTGCCATCTTTAATACCAACTACCAAAGAAAATTGCATGCCAATTTATAAACGAAAGCAAGTAAGAAAGGGCATTGCTATACATATATATACATCAAACGTAGGTGATCTACTGTTCAACTCGTTGGAATGCCATTGAAGATTAATTGTAGTTTATAGATATCATAATGAACCTATCATTCAAGTTTTATTTGACTCGTAAGTCATGTTATGTAACACAACCCTAAAGTCAATCAAGATATTTGAACATTATCTATATGCAATGGTGCGAATGTCGAATATCGTACCAATAACTAACTCAACCACCAATCTCCTTCTATTCAACAACTACAATAGTTGATGCTCCAATCCAATATTACAAAAGTGTGATGTTAAACAAGTGACTGGGGTTGTATACTACATGGAACTGGATCAAAGTCATAGCAAAGGCAAGAATTTTTTGTTATGGAATGGGTGATTGGACGCGAAACCCGATCCCTTGCTTAAATGGGTTGCAATTTATTTTTGCCTTAGGATGGATTCGAAAAGGAAAACATTTGTATATATGTTCATGTGGTCTACAAAAATATTTGCTTATCCAAACAAAAAACAAGTGACTGCACCCTTAAGTAAACTTTTAACTCCGTCCGATATGAAACGTTTTGTGATGCATATTATTAACCCGGCCTAACTTGGCATTAGCCATTTTGTTATACTATGCAGTTAGGATTAGTGGTACACAATTTGCATTGAAATAGCATGACCAATTAATGTGATGCATTCACATAACATTTCATGCTTTGGACTTTACCCTTCCAAATACGTATGCACACTCATTTAACTCTCGTAATTAGAGCAACTAAAATGGTCCATTCTTTGATTAATTGTGATTTATTATTCAAGTTAGTTGGAATGTAGGGTATTAAGATGATAGAAACATGTGAGCAGGGTCCCCCAGCTCTAAAGTCATTTCATGTTAGAAAGAAAAACATTCTCTAAGCTATTTCAGAATATTGCCAAATCTCAATTAATATATTTTGGCGATTTAATTTCAAGTCTGGTTCTGGTACAAGATAAAAGCCAAGAAGAAGAACACTCCGTTCGTTGCCGTCGAATTGTGGATGAACGACCCGATAGCAACTCTGCAAGCACAACCGATGACATAGAGCGCAACAGAATGAGCGGAAGATGAAGTTTTTCAATTCCTTCGTATGAGACGATGACAAGGCGGAAGATGAATTATGTAATCGAAAGAACGATTTTGTAAATATGTAAAGGCTTATTAAATAAATAAAATTTCAATTTTCAAAAAAAAAATATTTTGGCGATTTAATACCGAGATTGGACTTATCATACGTAATTGGACCGTTGTGGATTGCATGATCAATGTTTGTTGTTAAAATTCTCTCAATTGATTGGGAGTGTGACATCTCATTCTTTCTTTTAATAGGTAGATGAGAAGAATACTCTTGGTGATTCAAGCGAGAATACATTCTCAACTTAGGACCAACAATCACCCTAAAACTCATTTGAATTAGGCCTCATCATGTGCATTTGGTGAGCCGTGAACTCATGGTTTATTGATCATCGAACTTACCTCTTTAGCACCAGACCTAATAGTGTATCATCTATTTGCGAGTTCGATAATTTTCATTGACTAGAGTCATGTCATTAATTTTTGAACTGATGTTGTATATTTTCCTCTGTTCTAGAGGCGGTGGCCTAGACGATGGACGGTATCCCTTCGCTCTATCCGAATAGGTATTGGGCGGCTCCTGACTGCTCAGGGCCGCCCAATGCTTTTTCGAACACTAATATTTTCATAGCAAAAAACTCATGTCTACATGAAAAATGCATTATGCGACCATTTTATATCTTCTTATGATTGAGAATTAGCCAAGAGACCAGTTTTTTGATCGTTCCTCGTGAAGTAGAATCATTCTTTTATTGGAGGGAAAAACAAAGTACATTGAAGGTGACAACCAGCTCTTCATTAATGTTTCTCCCACCCAAAAACTAAAGGGTTAACTCTCCTTTATCTATTGGAAGGAACATAAGATCAATATTGTGTATATGATTAAGAGCATTTAGTGCCCTACACGCTCATATACACGGCATTCACCATGTACAAAATTGGGAAAGTTTCCATATACAATATGGGTTTATGCAATCATTTACCAGGGATGATCCGCGCTTGATAATGAACTATACATGAGCGGGACAAAGCAGCGAAAGACTTGTTGAATTATGCGCAAAATGGGGAAGGGTCACTGCCCCTTCTCCCTAACTAATATCATTTTTTGACTAGTCCCAAACTAATATCATGAACTACCAACTATCCCATCATTTTTTATTTAAAATTGAATATAGATATATATACAGAACAAATCCTATGGTCAGTTTTACGGTGGTCAATTTTACGGTGGTCAGTTTTACGGTGGTCAGTTTTCCCTTACGTGGACAATTTTTTCAATTAACCATCCGTTTTTTAAATTGATCGCACTATTGGAAATCTTAAACATTGAATTGCATATGTTCAAGTTTTGGTGATATTTCGACGACGTTATCACCATTTAACGGAGGGTTATAAATCCCCTTGGGTTAAGTAGTCCTAAATAGGGTTTTAGAAATTTCCGGCGATCGTCGTAAACCGGATCAAAGCATGAGGCTTTTCATCTATAATGTATAAGCTTTCCAATGCTGCAATCAATTTTGACAACGGGTAGTGGTGGTTATGGATTGTGCACGGTTGTGCACGAAAAGCACTGTGCAAAAGAGACTCACCCATCGCTAACATATCCTAAATCTTACCTAATTTGTTTGAACACATGATAAACAAAAAAAATAGCTCACCCGTTTGTTGCAAAGGATGGTGGACATTCCAGATTCTTTACTTCACCAAACAAGTAGGGAAATCCTAAGTAACAAGTTCTCCAAAGTTCTTTTTCATGACATATAAAAAGAACAGATGAATTGCATCTTCCACAGACAGGTCCAATGGAAAGAAATCCTAATCCAGTGCTTTCAGACGAGGAATTTGAACCGTTCTGCAAATGGGAACGTGGGAAAGATGTCGATGTTCTTAAGATCCACGTACAAGGTTGGAATCGTATTATTATATTTCTTCAATCATCAATAACAACAGATAGTTTTCCTCTGTTTCCCCTGTTTCAGAATTCATAAAGGAACAACTTCGAGTGCAGATCAGTAACAGGGGAATTCTGAAAATCTCGGGAGAACGGCCCCTTGATGCATTCAGAAAGAGCAGATTCTTTAAGGAAGTTCGCCTCTCAGGCAACTCTGATGCCACTGCAATACATGCGAAATTTGTAAACGGTTGGCTTCACATAATAATACCCAAGAGAGCTGCTGTAGTCCATGAAGAACAAGATGGAAAGGGCTCGGAGGAGACGCCCAGGATTGATCAAATTCAGCCCGGGAAAATGGAACCACCTCCTGAGCCGAAGGATCGATCTTCCGATGAGGTTTTGCCCAGGGGAAGCGGCGGAGCCGAGGAGCGGTTAGCGAACTCCGCCGGGAATTCGTCTGTGGTCGATGAGTTTCAGGATGAAGAACGTGATGCTCCACGTTTTGGGGTGGCGGCAGCGGCGGCTCTGAGCGTGGTTGCGACGGCGACTTTGGCCATCCTGGTTGCGTATGCTGTTTATGTGTTCAAATCTACTGTTAGCGAGGTTGATGATTTTATCATGTGATGTGCCGGAATGTTGCAAGATATCACTCATAAATAATAAGATCTTGTGATTGCCTTCTTTTTTTTATACAATGGAAATGAAGCTAAAATATATAGACAACAAAATTAAAAAGATTGAAATAAAGAAATGATTAGCATACTTCATCAAAACCAAAAGATGTGGCTACGTGGGTGCGGATCCCAAGACACCCCCAGTATAACCTCTCTGATCTACTCCGGGAGATCGCCAAACCAATTGGTGCCTATATCAAGGCAGATAGCCACACCTTAGAAGAGGAGCGTGGGTTATTTGCAAGGATTGCGGTTCGGCTCGATCTCTGGCAGCCGTTAACCCTTTCGGTCATCGTGGATGATTAACTATTTCCTGTCCAATACGAAGACCTGCACGAGATTTGCTTCTCTGTGCCCGCTTCGATCACTCGAAAGAAAAATGTGGCTTCACTGGGGATCTTGAGAATGTGATAGCGACCCATGACTCTTCCGGAGCTGGGGTCACTGCACTGCGTGTCAGTGCTAGGTCAAACCTCCATTCTGGTTTGGGATCTAAGTAACCTCCGTCTCATCTGCCCAGAATGCTGCATTCACACCGGACAACAACAAAGGGACCGAGTCCGCACATCAATCAATTACAGAGGGTGAGGGACAGAAGCTACTAATTCTTATCCGGTCAGTGATCTCCCTATCCATCTACAAACTTCTGAGTTCGAAGATCTCTCCACTCCGGGGAGATGGATGCTAATGGAGAAAAGGGGCAGAAGCCGGCTTGTGATTCATCCAGACGGCTTCCCCCTTTCAAGCCCAATCCCGATACGCGGTGTTGGAGAACACGGTTGAACTGGAGGGAGATGAGGTCGCCCAGCCTTTGCAGCAACGGTCAGCCCCTACACACCCGGTCCCCACCCGCAAGCTCCCTGCTTCTCTCAAGCCTGCGACTCATAAGTCCAAAGGAAAATGGAAGTCTTCTCTAGTTGCCAAGGACGGAGTGGGGATCAAGAATACCTCTTCCGTCCGACTTCAACCCACCAAATCCTTCTCCGAGCTGAAGGGTCGTAACTCCTCCAACAATTCCACCACTTTCCCCACGGGCTCCTCCTCAGGTTCGTCTTAGCCCTCTATCACTATTCCCCATCCGCTTACCCCTCTTGCTGCAGGTTCTAGCAAAGGTCAGCTACTAGGATCTATCAAGGAGAGCTCCAAAATCCCTGAAGGCCCCAATTTTCATGTTGGGAAAAATGCCCTTCGGTTTCCCAGCTCTGGAGGGTCCTCTACTGGAGGAAATGGATGCCACTGGAACTCCAAATATAGTGGAAGAGGACTTCCCAGGAGACCTCCGAAACACCCCAGAGGTGTTAGCAATTGATGAGGACCACATGGTGGTTCAGAGTGACATGATGGTGGAGGATCAAGCCATAATCACCGACCCTCCGCCGGATGTTCTGCCAGCGGATAAACCCTGACCTGTCGGTATCCCTACTACTCCTGTAG
Organism: Pinguicula primuliflora; assembly: GCA_025802335.1. Lineage (NCBI taxonomy): Eukaryota > Viridiplantae > Streptophyta > Magnoliopsida > Lamiales > Lentibulariaceae > Pinguicula > Pinguicula primuliflora. The sequence goes on from JAOYMZ010019170.1 coordinate 9,170, forward strand.
TTTTCAATCTCCCTCTTGCTTTAATCCTTAGTTATAGCACTAAGTTTTCACTTAACCCTTAACAAACAACATAATTTAATATATTTAAAAATCATTTCATGGAATGCACAAGGTGTAGGGAATCTACCTACCCTAGCTGCTATTGATGATCTCATCAAAACTCACTCCCCTAGCATTCTTATCCTCCTAGAACCCCGTATTAATGGTGCTTCGGCAGCTACGACAATTGGTCAAATCAGAAATGGTTTTGACAATTCGTTCTGTGTTGAAGCCCATGGGTTCTCTGGTGGGATTTGAATTCTTTGGCGAGATGTTAAAATCTCTATTTTGAAGTCGAATTAGCAATTCATTCATATGCTTAGATGTTATGATGACTCCTTCTTATTTAACTTAACAGCAGTATACGAGTCCCCTAACCCTGTATACGGCGGTCCTTGTGGGATGAGCTTTCACTGATTGCAGGCTCCTCGTCCCTAGGCGACAAACCATCTGGGAGATGTAAACTCTTCAACCAATGGGTTGATCAGTGTGATCTATCCCCACTTGGTTACTCTAGATCTCATTTTACATGGGCAAGGGGAAAATTCCATGAGCGCATTGACTGGGCCTTCGCATGATTACTTTAACTCTATTTTTATGTATAGCAATATAAAACATTTGCCCCGTGTATCTTCAGACCATTCAACATTATGTATTCATGTTACTTCCCGAACGGACTCTGTCCGATATCCCAAGCCTTTCAGATATTACAGAGCCTGGGAAGTACATGGGGAATGGAATGAATGGCTGAGGAGACACTGGAGGCCTGATTTACCTCTTACTGATGCTCTCATTTTTCTTCAGGATCACATCGATGACTGGAAATTCAATTTCTTTGGGAACATTTTCAAGCAGAAATGTTATTTATGCAATAGATTGGAGGGGTTGCAGAAATGTATGGACAGACAATCGTCCAGCTATCTGACCAGTCTAGAAGTCTCCATTAGAACAGAGCTAGAGCAAATCCTCACCAGGGAGGAACTTCTCAAAAGACAGAATTCCTGCTGTAATTGGGTCTCTTTTGGAGACAGAAACACCAGCTACTTCCATGCCTTGCACAAAGAAAAGAAGTGTCGACTGTCCTCAAAGAGGCTACAACTTTGAGATGATAGCCAGTGTTCGGACCGCAATGTTCTAGTAATGGAGTTCACTGTGCATTATGCAAACATCTTTGTTGTTGCTGCTACCTCGGGGCCTCCTACACCCATACCTCTATTCTCGATTAATAGTCACTTTCCTCTATTATCTAATGCTCACTTAACTCTTTTATCTCAGCAGGTTACTAGCTTTGAAATCAAAGCAGTGCTGGATGACATGAATGCTGATAAGGCGGCAGGGTCTAATGGATTCTCGGCTAGCTTCTATCAGCACAATTGGACTCTCGTGTCAGCTGCCCTCATAAGTTTTGTTTCCCGAGTGTTTAAAATTGGTTTTGTTCCATACGAGGCTAACAAAGACATGATCTCCTTGTTGTCAAAAAGTCACAAAGCCTGAGAGTCTGGACCACTTCCAACTGATCAGCTTGATTAACATATGTGCCAAGGTGGTGATGAAAATAGTTGCTAATCGTCTGAAGTCCGTCATGCCCCTACTCGTTTCTCAAAATTAGTCCAGCTTCATACATGGACGGAACATTGCAGACAACGTCATTGCAGCACAGGAGGCCATTCACTCCATGAGACACTGCAAAGGCCAGAAGGGGTTCATGGCCATCAAAATAGACCTATCCAAGGCCTTTGATAGAGTTGATTGGAGTTTCATCGAAGACACTCAGAGATGAGAAGATCCCTGACTACTTTCGGAGGGTGATTATACCCTCTCTTCATACCTGCTCCACGTAAGTTATTTGGGATGGTCTCAGGGGCCCAGAACTCACTCCGATGAACGAAGTTTGCCAGGGAGATCCCATTTCCCCTTATCTCTTTGTATTATGCCTAAAAAGACTTTCACACCTAATTAATGCTGCACACTCACACGGGTACTGGAAACCCTTAACTTTTTGCAGAAATAGGTTTCATCTCACGCATCTTATGTTTGCAGACGATCTAATCCTATTTGCTGAGGCTTCGGTTGCTCAAGCTCAAGTGATCCTCGAGGTGCTCCGCATCTTCTCAGCCTGTTCTGGCCAAATGGTGAATGAATGCAAATCAGTGCTCTAGTTATCCCCAAATGTGAGCCATCAAGTCACGACGGAGGTGGAGACAGTGTTAGGGATTCGTCAAGTGCAGAACCTAGGTGTATATCTCGGAGTGCCCATCATTCATTCCAGGATCTCCAAACAGTCTCATGAAGGCATCTTATCTAAAATGTGCAAGAGAACGGTTTTTCGGAGGGCTCGAAAAATTTCTATGGTCGATCGTTTGGTGCTGAGCAAATCCATTCTCTGCGCCATACCACTCTTACAGATGCAGACTATGTCCCTCCCCATTTCATCATGTGACGAGCTGGACAAGGTGGTGCATCTATTTCTCTGGGGAGGGGACTCGGAAAACCCGAAAGTTCCCCTTATTGCTTGGTCAAAAATCTACAGATCTAAGCCAAGGGAAGGTCTAGGACTCTCATAATTTCGAAGAATCAATACGACATTCATCCTCAAGCTTGCTTGGGAGCTCCTGGAGGGACCTAATAAACTGTGGCATGAGATTTTCTGGGCAAAATACAATATGGAGGACCTAACTCTCCAGTCACCGTGCCTCACACAAGGTGGATCACACTTCTGGAGGAGCATCTGCAAACACCTTGATATTGTTCATCTCCATTCTAGATGGATCATTGGAGATGGCACATCGGTTTCCTTCTGGACTGACTGCTGGTTTTCTTTCAAAGTCCCTCTTATGGAGCTGGCCCTCCTCCCTGTATCCGGGTCTCAGTTACTCCTCAAAGCGGCTGACTTTGCCCTCAATTCAGGCAATTGGGACATTCATCGTCTCTCTCAATGGTTACCTTATGATGCAATGTCTCACATACTCACAATCCCAAGGCTTGCAGTAGCTGCAGGGAGGGATCGTAGGTCCTGGACCCCTTCTTCGAAGGGGGTGTTCTCTTGTTCATAAGTCATTAAGGTCCTCAAACATGTACTAGCCCAGGCCCCTCCTGAGTTTCCATGGTCGGCCCTGTGGTCCATCAAGATCCAAGAAAACATGAAGCTCTTTCTATGGAGGGCTATCCAAGGTGGCCTCTCGACAAATGCCCTACTCTTTTGCAGGAATGCTTCCCCTACTCCCGATTGCCTCTTTGTATGGAGGAGACTACCCTACATATCCTGAGGGATTGTGCACGGAGTCGGTGCATATGGATGAGGATTTCTTTAACCCTCCCAACTTTGTTTTTCACTCTGCACTCACTTACGGATTAGATAGCATCTAACATCTCTTATCCTTGCATTTCATGGCAGGGGCTGTTCGTGGTGGGGTGCTGGAAGCTATGGACGGACCGTAACGAGGCAGTTTTTCAGGGAACGTCAATGCCAGAGTCCAGCCTCGCCATTTCCATCTCTACCTATCATGCGGAGCTGTAAAGGACCCTTGTAATCAGGTGCCCTGAACCTGCCCAGAGCTCGCTGTAGGCTAAAATTAGGCCATGTGTTCTATCATCCTTGACCCCGGGTTCAACGGTGAGGGGCTTCTATGTCACGATGGATGCAGCAGTGAGCCGCATCTCGGAGGATACGGCTTGTGGGGGATCTATTTACTGTGCTTCCCTGGCGAACTCCTTTCTTTGGTTGAGACTCTAAGCCTCTCAAGCCTTCCTTGATAGTACAAGATGAGCTAGTATAAGATAAGAAATGATTACCCGAATAAAATGAAAATTCCAGCTGCATGAAGAGTATCCTCAATAAAGTTCCACTCCATCCTATCAAAGCCTTTGGCTAGATTTATCTTAATGGCCATGAAACCCTTTTGGACTTTTTTGGAACACATGGTATGCAAAGCTTACTATGCAACAATAATGTTCTCAAGTATGCTTCTTCTCTGTATGAAACTGGATTGGTTCTGTGACTCAATGTGAGACATGACAACCTTTAGGCGATTAGCTATCACCTTCGTAATCCCTGTAACACAACGGTTCACCAAGTTGATCGGCCAAAAATGTTCCAAACGTTCAAGTTTCATATTTTTTGGTATAAGCGAAATCGTCCCCTTGTTAGGTTGTGTTCAGCGTTGCCTTATAAGTCACCTTATCAGTCAATTCTGCCTTATAAGTCAATTTGATAAAATAAGTCTGTTACGTGAACACCTTCTGCCTTATAAGGTGACTGATTTGAAAAAACATTTTTTCAGTCTGATTAAAAAATAAGGTGACTTATAAGTCTTTCATTCTAATTTTACCTTTAACTTTATATACCTACACGTCTCTACCATGAGCATATTATTTTCATTATTCTAAACTTTATTGTTAATATTTAAAATAATAAGTATTTATTTAAACAATAAATTAGAATTATTAAATCTAAACATATTTTTTATTTAATAATAATTGTGATATAGAATATTATTAAAAAATACAATAATAATATAAAATAATGTACTTGTATGTTATTTTATGAAAATCAGTCAATTTATCAGTTAAATTTGCGAAACAAGTTTAATCAAATCAGTCATCTTATTAGGCTACCTTATCAGTCACCTCATCAGTCACCTTATCAGTTACCAGTCACTTTATCAATCATCAATCCCATTATCAGTCAAATTTGCTAAACACAGCCTAAACCTTAACACATTTACTAGTAATGTCAATTTTAAAATTAATTTATAATTAACTTTGTATTCGCATAAATTATATTGGCATTGGGTTCAAGAAAAATCTTCAGGTGCGAATTCTAATCATGTCTGTCGGATCTAAGTATTGTATCACAAACTCAACGGTCGTGATTAGAATTTGGTACAACTCATTTATTCGATATATAACGCTCGGCACCGTAAGGTTACTTGGGGGTTAAAACTTAATGTGATGGTGGCCTAAATTTGAAATGCTCCCAAGCACAGTTTCCTAGACAACACCGCACCACACAATTCCAGTCTCTTCTCCGGCCATTCTCACTCCCAAAGCACGCACGCTATGTCGGAATTGTGAGCTGAAGCCACTCACTAGCCGATTCAACCATTCCTGGGTGTAATAGACACCTTGGAATCAAACCCCAACACTAGGAAACCTAAGACATGCAGTAAGTTTAGAGCCATGTCCCCCCTCATGACCGTGGATTCCAAGCGGTCGGCCACACATCAGGATGAAATGAAGATTGGGAAAGCTGTAATTACCTTAGCAGACCCCCCTAGGCCACCCAATTGTGAACCATATCATGCTATACGAAAGAGGCTATGGAAGACAGAGCAACTGTTCACAACCGGCTTGGGAAAAGAGGATACGGATGAGAAGGGAAAAGACATACTATTCTATGTGACCAATTTCCCAGCGAATCTAAAGGTGGAAGAACTGAAGGATATCCTGGCATCTCAACACCAGGTAAACTCTCTGTACATTTCACGGAAACTGGCAATTTCTGGTGTGCCTTTTGGTTTTGTAAACTTCAGGCAGGTAACCAGTAGTAGGGTGTTAGAGCTGAAGCAGAATTTAACACTTTGGATGACGTTATCTTGTTCTATAATGATTATGCTAGAGAGGCAGGTTTTAGTACATGAATAAAATATAGCAAAAGAAGGCATGAAGGAATTGTTACTTGGAGGGAGTATGTTTGTAGCAAACAAAGTACCACCTAACATATTAAAAATGCCCAACGACGGCAAGAGGCAACTAGAGAGGAGTGTGATGCAAGATTGGTGATTGTCGCAAGATAACAAACGTAAGCAGGAGTTTAACGGAACAACAATCACAAGCTAACATCCCAGCATGTCAGCAAATGAGTGTATTGGAATTAGAAGCTGGAGGTTGAGAGAATGTTGGATTTGTGCATAGAGATCTTTATAATCCAAAAAGGGACAATAGGAAATGTTTGTCAGGACGGGATGCAAAGCTCTTGAAAGAGTATTTTCTGTATGAAGTAGAGAAGAATTCAGATTTCAAGTTTTCAATAAAACATGGCAATAAAGGTAGACTGACTCATTGTTTTTGGGCGACTGTGAATTGGAGACAGACATATAGTTATTTTGGAGATGTGGTCGTTTTTGATACAACATACAACACCAATAAATATGCTATGATATTTGCTCCAATTGTGAGTGTCAATCAACGCTCGAAAACAACCTTGTTTGGGTGTGCATTCCTTAGTAATGAGACGAGCAACTCTTTTGAATGATTGTTTAGTGAATGGTTAGCAGTTATGCCTGCGGGCCCCCCAAGATGATAATAACAGATCAGGATGTGGCCATAACAAAAGCTTTTGCAAATGTGCTACCAAATACATTCCATAAGTATGTATTTTTTTGAATTATTTATTCTGGAAAAGTACAGACCGTCTTGTAATGTTATATGTTAATCTTTTTCAGGTAGTGTATTTGGCACATTCTCATGTAATTTCCTGGTTAAATCGGTCCTCTAGCATATCAACGATCATCCAGTCAGTTAAAAGATAAGATTTGGAACTCTGAGAGCCCTAAAGAGTTCGAAGAACGGTGGTTGGATGTACTTGCATGAAATAATTTGTTGCAAAATGAATGGCTGAATGGTATGTACGAGATTCGTGATCGGTGGATTCCAACATATTCGAGAAATATTTTTTCTTCACACAAGACAAGTAGTCAAAGATCAGAAATTACTCATTCATTTTTCAAGAAGTACATTTCTCCTGAGAATACATTGTTGGAATTTATTACTAGGTTCGAAAGGGAATATTCGAAGTTAGCACATAATGAAATATGTATGAATCATGTGGATTCATATGAAAAATTGAGGTTGAAAACATCCCTTTATATTGAGGAAACAATGAGGGCGGTGTATACACGTCCTGTATTCTTCAAGTTTCAAGATGAATTATTCGAGTGTCTTCGCTATAGGATGAAACTCACATTTGAGGATGATGTTTATTTGAAGTATGATGGGACACGTATTCAAGAGAATGGTGGGAGGCGGCGTGATATAGAAGTTGAGAAGGCAACAAATAGAATTAAATGTAGTTGCATGCTGTTTGAATGTGATGGAATTCCATGTAGGCATGTGTTGGCCTATCTATTCAAATATGAAGTTTATGAGTTTCCTGATCAATTCATGTTACAAAGGTGGATGAAGTCGTCGGTAGTGAAGAGAGATTACTATGATGCGGGTGTTCAGGAAAAGGATTCTCCGGAATTGTCCGTGCAATCAGATACTCCCTCTACTGTAAGTTCTGATATTATGATTCCTGGTCAGTTGTTTCAAAATTTACTCACCCCTGCACATGTTTCTCCAGACCTACCGCCCACTGCTGAGTTACCAAGTCAAAACATCCCAATTCCTCAATCATCCACCCATCAAAATGATTCTCCTACTAGTCACGGCAGGTTTGACTATTCATCACCCAATTTTAATGACCAATCATCACAAAATCATTCTCCTAGTCTTGGCAAGTTTGACCATTCCTCACCCAATCCCAATAACCAATCATCCACTAGTTGTAATGATTCCCCAAAATCCGTGACCAGTAATTCAGCCACCAATCAACCTGATTTCCCCAATCATGACCAGTTTGACCTTTCCTCACCCAATTCAAATAATGTCTCTACCTTTGATAGGACTGACCGATCATCGTCTAATTGCGATGATTTCCCAAAATCCATCCTTCATCCGTCCCATAATGAGCCCCACTTCACAGAAAACTCAACACTGCCATCGAGTGAGTCTGAGCCACATCAGCCAGTCCCATCACTTACCCAATCCCGAGTTATTACTAGAAGCCAAACAAACTCTTCCAAGCCTCGATTATTTCCCGATTATCACATATATTATTGCACTAAACATCCCATTCGAGTGTTTTCCAGTATACAGGTACCTTGTGAACCCACCAATTATCTTCAGGCCAGTTTGTCACCTCAATGGCAGGCTGCCATGCAGGAGGAATTTGATGCTCTTCAGGCTAATTCTACTTGGATCCTTTGTCCTCGACCTCAATCTCAGAACGTCATCAGGAACAAATGGATCTACAAAGTGAAACAAAAACAGGATGACTCGATTGAGTGGTACAAAGCCCGTCTAGTGGCCAGGGGTTTCGAGCAAGAACAAGGAGTTGACTATACCGAGACATTCAGTCCCGTTATCAAGCCTGAGACTGTACGGATCCTACTAGCTCTGGCCGTGCAATATAATTGGGTAGTTCGTCAACTGGACGTGTCCAATGCATTTCTGCATGGCGTGCTTACTGAAGAAGTGTATATGGAACAACCTTCTGGATTTGTGTCTCAACATTTACCTCATCATGTGTGTAAGCTACAAAAGGCCCTTTATGGTCTCCGTCAAGCCCCACGAGCTTGGTACATGAGATTATCGGTGGCTTTGCAAGAATATGGTTTCAATTCCACACCAGTTGACACATCACTATTCATGTTTCACGAGGCTGATGTCCATATATTTGTGTTGGTTTATGTAGATGACATTTTGATCACAGGGACACATCGAGCTGATATATTCCGGCTGATTACTCATCTGAGTGAGACGTTTAAACTAAGAGACCTTGGCAACCTTGGATATTTTCTTGGTGTTCAGGCTCTTCGTCATCCTGTAGGATTACACCTGAGACAAAGCAAGTATATTCTTGAGATTCTGGATCGGACCAAGATGGGAGGGGCAAAGCCAATTCATTCTCCATGTAGCTCTGGTCCTAAGCTCCAAGCCCGCGATGGTGATACTTTAAGTCACACTGAGGCAACTGTATATCGGCAGACGGTTGGAGCTTTGCAGTATTGCACATTAACCCGTCCAGATATTTCATTTGCTGTCAATCAATTATGTCAGTATCTACAGCAACCGACCACTGTCCATTGGGCTGCTGCTAAGCGTGTTTTGCGCTATCTGAAGGGCACGATTGATCATGGTTTGTGGTATACCCCTGGCAATGTTAAAATACAAGCTTTTTGTGATGCAGATTGGGCAGGCGACCGTGATGATAGAAAGTCTACTACAGGTTATTGTGTTATGTTGGGGAATTGTCTTGTGTCATGGTCTGCTAAGAAACAGAGTGTGGTGTCTCGTTCAAGTACGGAATCAGAATACCGTGCCTTGGCTCTTACTACTGCGGAACTGTACTGGGTGAGAATGCTAATGAAGGAACTTGCCGTACCACTGTACCAACAGCCTGTTCTTCGATGTGATAACACAAGTGCATTGGCTCTAGCTTCAAACCCAGTATTTCATGCCCGGACTAAACACATCGAAATCGATTATCACTTTATAAGAGAGAAAGTTATCAACAAAGATATCGGGCTTCAGTACTTGAGCACTCATGAGCAAGTGGCAGATGTGTTTACAAAAGGACTTGGAACAGCTCGATTCTTGATGCTCCGGGACAAGCTTCGGGTTACTTCAACACCCCTTATGTCTGGGGAGAGTGTTGGGAGTATAAAAGGGAAAGCTCCAATCACTCTAGAGTCAAGACCAATCAAGGATCCTACTTGATATAGAATTATCTAATTACCT
>JAOYMZ010019181.1:0-18769 GCA_025802335.1 Pinguicula primuliflora
AGTCGGAGCCGGAGGAGTCGGGAGAAGTGGAGAACGCCAAGAAGAAAGAAAAATCAGACGACGCGTAAGCCGTAAACGAGAAGAGAAAGTGAGAGAGAAACTAAGAAAAGAAAAGAAAAGTGTTAAAACTTAAAATAGTAAATAAAATCGGGCCTGGTCTTCTTTTTTCCTGGGCTTGGGCTGGGCGAAATATTTAAAATCGGACCTGGGCGAAAAATATTTTTTTGTGGCGGACCCAAAATTGGCCCCGGGCGGGAGCCCGGGCCCGCCGACTAATGGGTCCGCCCTTGATGCATCGGTTGAATATTACTGTATGTTTGGCCCATTTAAAAAAAAAATAACATTTTTACCTCACCCTTTTAGCGAGAACGTGTGCCTTTTCGTCTTCTGTCGTTGTTTCTTGCCCTTTGTCACATTTCTTTGTGCTGCCAACAACAACGGTGAGTCATATCCAGTGTTCGAGAATGCGGTACCTAGGCGGCCGCCCCGAATCCGCCCAGTGCGCCGGGGCGGCCGCCCAGGCCGCTCGGGCACTAGATTTTTTTTATTTTTTTATTTTTGCAAAAAAAATAATTAAAAAAACACTTTGTGCCTTGCGGCTGGGCAGCCGCCTAGGCGGCCTAAGCACTGGGCGACCCCAAAACGCTTTGGGGCCACCCAATGCATTCTCAAACACTGATCATATTATGCTAACGTGTCACGGACTTACTTTTTTAGAAGATACTACACCACTGCATAAAATTATTATTAAATATGCATTTATATATATTCTGTGGCTCCGAGAAAATTATACATTATATAGTTAAAATAATCATTAGTGCTACATGGAAAGCTAACACTGCCAACCAGTATACCGAAAAATCGGTTACCGATCACCGACTGACAAAGGTAACGATAAGCTTTTTCGCTTACCGACCAAAAGTCGGTCATTAAATTGTATACCGAATTTAATTATATAATATATTAAATAATAATATATTTAATGTTAATTTGGGTTTACTGACGGTACACCATCGGTAAACGTCGGTATACCGATTTTAAATATGTATAAAATGATTAAAGTTTTAAAGTTTTTTTATAAATTACTTCCGGTTACCGACAAAAACGGTTACCGACCACCCATTTTTCCCTTATCGACCGCCAATCGGTCGGTATTAATAAGGGATCGGTCGGTAGATCGACTGACAGGAATGCCACCTACAAAGTAGTGGTGTCAAATTATGAAAATGTAAATTACCTAGTATTTGAATCTTGTACTCTGACCTCTGAAACCCTTTACTAACTCGTTGTAGTGTACAATAGAATCGCCATAAAATTCTGGAAGGACAAAATATCAATTTTTCTCTCCGTACAATTCTCTCGAAAATCTAACAACGGCTAGTTGCTAATGGCTATTTCGACGGAATTGGTCGCTCCGGTAATCTTCGGCAAGCCTTGGTGCCACCACCACAACCTTATCATACCACAGAGGTAGATGGGAACCCCTCATCTAGAGATGGGAACCCCTCACCTAGACCCACCGCCCCGGGAGTTGGGTAAGACCCCAACCCCCGCGGCACCAGATCCCCTAGGCACAAAACTGCCTACTGTGGCGGCAACTGCCAAACCACTGTTGTTTAAGGAGAAGTTCCTACTGGGGCTAAAGGATTCACATCCACATGCCTTCTTCCAGGGGCTCCACGTGAAACCCATCTGCCTACAGGACGGCAATGCCACTCACGACACCGTTGAGGGCATTCCTTCCATCTCCTTTTCCGATCGTGGATATGACTTTGATTTGATTTTGTGCAATCTTACATGTTAGTAAATTAACTGTGAAATCGAGGTTATGTCTTTGATATGCGATCTGTGAGTATGTTCCCAAATTGGTATATGTGAAATGTTGGAGGTAAGACTGGTTCAGAGCCGGATTTGATTTTGCCATGACTGGCATGTGATGAGGTAATGGCCGACGAGTGAATGAGTGAGTCGTGAGCGGTGGCGAGAGGCCAGGGATGGCAGAGAGATTTGAGAGTCATTAGTGAGACGCCGTGAGCGGCGCTGCGGAGCGAAGAGTGATAACGAAGAGTGAACGAGTGAGCCGTGAGTGGCTGCGAGAGACTGGAGATGGCAGAGAGATTCGAGTGTCCTTTGTGAGATGCCGTGAGTGGCGCTGCAAAGCGATGAGTGACGAGAGAGAGCGAAGAGTGATGGAGAGGAGAGTGGTATCCATAAGAGAAGTTTAACTATGGTTAGAGGTCAGGTTGAAGTTGAGGCATGAGGAGATGTCAGGTTTGGTTACATGACAATTATGCTAGATTTTTAATTTTACGATGAGGTTTTCCTTTCGACGGAGATAGTTAGTGAAAAGTTTTCCGACAATTAACTAGATTAGAACGTATTAAGACGGTTTAGTATTTTGTTTCTTTTCTTCTTTTTCTTCTTTTTCTTTTAATGCCTTTTAAGTAAAAGAACAATAAAAGTAACTCAAAAATAAAATAGGAGGTTAGATTTCAAAATAAAATTGTTGGGGAGGTTATTTGTCCAATTATTTCCGACAATTATGTTTAGTTCTTTTGGATGCTTATGAAATGTATGATCCGCGAAATGTCTGTGCTAATAATTTTTGTAATGATGTGTGCCGTTTATGACAACAACATGAACCGATCAATTTCCCTACAGGCGGGTGCGGAGGTAACTCGTGAGGTTGCTATGATCCCCTAGATTATTTAAATTGCTTTTATGACCATGTGATATGTGAATGTTGTTATGTGATATATGTAATGGGAGGCACCATCAAGTGACGGTTTTTCTAGTGAGCCTTAGTGGCTCACGACTCAACACAAATGTTGTCTTGCAGGTTCGGAGCAGCGTGAGCGAGAGTGATCAAGTTGGCGATTCCTGAAGTGTCTTTTCTTTTATGTATGAGCGCACTATGCAAAATTATTATGTATTTGACTTGTTATGGATTGTACTAGAGCTTAAATTTCTCTTGGGTCTGGCCCTTTATTTAGATGTTAAGAGGACCTATTTCGTGACATGATATATTGGATATATACACTTTTATTCGAAGGTTGGATATAAAATGTTGGGCTTGGGTATGGTCGAGGACCATACTGCCATAACGAACCCGTGATAATCTTGTAAGAAAATCTGGGTTCGTTACAGTCGCCTTTGACTTTGTGATCGCTGAACACCATGACCCTGCATGGCCCAACATGTTCAGTCTGGATAACCTCGATGTCACTAATGCAGCCCTAATTGCCACCGTCTTTTGGAGCTGATCACCCAACTTTGCTGCTTCTGTCTCTAAACTTCGTCGGATGTCCGGCACAATCGAATTCTTTGACGTTGCCTCTGACTTTGCCCTTCACACCGAATTACTTGGAAGGCGAACCATACGCGGTGACATCAACCACCGTATGACAGAAGTTAACATACTGGGCTCGATAGTTGTCTGTCGCGAATGCTTCGTTCAGTATCTGGGAAGAATGGAAGATGATGTCTATCAGCATTGTGGGTCGTCTGTCTCGTCTAACGATATGTTGTCAAGGTCACCGAAGTAATCGTATCTGGGTTGCTAGTGGAAATTAAATGGGAAGAATCTAGTCTAAAATATTGCTGATAATTTAGTTCATCAGTCTTGACTATTCGGGTTAAGAATGAATGTCCTATCGGATTCCGAATGAATGTGCTACCGGGTTCCGAACGAATATACTATCGGGTTCCGAATGTATGATACAAATGAACGTATTGGGCCGAATAGCTGCCTTGCGTGAATGCTTCAATGGAACAGTGAAAGATGATACCGATCAGAACTCCAATTCATCTGACTCGTCTATCGGTTCATGGAGATGTCATTCACCATGCTCACCGCCATGGTCGTCGGAGTAATCGTATCTGAATAGCTCCTGGAAATTAAATAGAAAGAATCTAGTCTAAAATGTTGATAATAATTTGGTTCATCTAGTCTCGACTATCCAAGTTAAGAACGAATGTTCTAGAGGGTTCCGAATGAATGTACTACTGGGTTAAGAATAAATGTTCTACTAGGTTTCCAACGAAAAGTACACGTATAGTCGTTGTCAAACTTGATGAGAAATGATTATTGTCCTTTCCAATCCAATCCATCTCATCATCTTAGAACATGAAACGACACACAGAACGAATGGTTTGTTATGAATGAATGTATTATCCAGGTTCTGAATGAATGGCTTGATATGAATGAACATCTGAGTTCCGAATTTGATGATTTGATTGAATATTGTTAAACTAAATTTCATAAACAGAAAATGAAAATTAAAATAAAATACATCATATCAATACTAATCAATTTTATTAATAATATAAAGTCAACAGTTAGTTACAAATATCGTCGTCAGAGAAATTGAAAGAGATACTTCATACATTGGTAAATGGCACAAAGAAATATACTGATAGTCGTCGTCAATTTAGAAGATCTGTGTATCCCAATTTTACGGTTGCGTTGCCTTGCCATCTTGTTACGGCTTGGGGGTGGATAGAATAAGTACAAGATATTGTACAAATCGTCCTCATAAAGGAACTGAAGTTAACGATATGCTGGCAAATTTTTATGAAGTGCTGGCCAACATGTGCAAGGAGGCAACTCTCTTTATTTTTCATCCTCATCATCTATCAGAATGATGAGGAATGAAGACGAATCAGAACAACTCTTTTATCTCGAAAGACATACCAGCACCACTTCACTTGTAAAAGTGGGGGGTTAATTGGTAGAAGGCTACTGGTTTATCTCCTGGGATAAGATAGTTGCATAGAATGATATGGTTTGCCTTATTCTTGCAGGGACGAAATCAGAGAAGGAAGTGACGTTGGCAACCATGTTGCGAATGAGAAGTAAGTTTCTTGTTGTTGTTGTATCTATTTATAGGGGCTGGGATGAAGTTATCATAATTGCATCGTGAACGTGGTATCCAGTTGTTCAACATCACAACAGAATATGAAAAGACTCGCTATGTTAGTGAAAAGATGCAACTATGCACGGATCATGAAAAGACTACACGCGCTGTCTATGAAAAGACGCGCTGTGTTAATGCATTAGGAAACAAATACCTATGGTTTAGAGCCCGACTAAGGTATCCAGGTTAACCACGTTAAGGTATGCAATGCATATTGGATGAATAAGATTTTACAAAATACACGTTAGAACTATAAGTTACTCTGCAGTGGAAGGAATACGATGCACTCTCAATGGATTAGGTGGACACAAAACAAATTAAGACGTGAAAATAAATGTCATATACTTATAGTAGGTTTCTTGTTATTGTTGCATCTATTTATAGGGACTACAGTTATCATAATTGCATAGTGGACGTGGTATCCAGCTGTTCAACATCACAACAGAATATAAAAAGACGCGCTCTGCTTAGGTTTAGGGTTTAATAATGACAAGAAATATACGACTGGACGTGATGTACCCAAATAAATTAGTTGAACCCTAAATCCTAGAGGCTAGAACTTTGACGAGAATTACAAGACTTGATGTGGTATATCCGAATACGTTGGGCCCTAAATTCTATAGGCTAGAACAATTACCAGAACTACGCGACTAAATGTGGTGTACCCGAATAAGTTAGTCGGGCCCTAAACCCTAGACTAATTTCGACAACTACACGACTAGATGTGGTGTACCCGATTACATCGGTCGGGCCCCATATCCTAGGTTTATAAACAATCAGGATCCAATAATTATTCCTATATTTGTCTTCCTGACCTGTAACTAATCAATCTTGAGTTTTGACCCCATTCAGAATGTCACAACTTCATTCTTTACATATAATTACACTCTGCATGATTCATTCATCTCCAAATCAAGATACTCCTACTAAGAATACAATGAAGTCTCTTTGTTCACAACAGTCTACTTGTATGAGAATATGATCTTATCTTACATAGTGAGTCCAAAATAAGTGATATTGATACAAATATCATTATGCCATCCTCCAACATAATTTACTTTTATATTAGTCAATATATATTTAGTAGAATATTTGTATTTTAAAAGTTAATCTGTTAACCGAATAGTGTCGTAGTGATTACAACGACGATCGTAAATAATGCGACTATACGCGGTTAACCCGATTAAAGCATTTGGTCCCAATACTCTAATTTCTTAATTATCGACAACTTGTCTGAATTTTCTCATACACATAACCCGAATAGCTGAGTCGTTGTACACACGACATGTGTCACAAGTGCGACTACGCGCGATGAACTCGGATACATCAGTTGGGCCCTATAGCCAAATAATGAATGATGATCCGTGTTCTTTTTTCCGTTAACGTAAACCAGGATAATATCGTCATTCATTCCTTGATGGATGCGGTAAACACGACTATATGCGGTGAACCCGGTATCGGTATTCGGTGCCCGACACTAACCCTGTAACCCATCATAACATCACTGAACAACAGATGTTGTTCCATCCCCTTCGTGCTTCGGACGCCCTATCTATCTCCCCGCTGGCGGGTAGGGGTTTCTTTATGTGATTCGCTACGCTTGTTTGCCCCTATCGGCATACTCTATTGCATGCCGGTTAGGTTAGCGATACTTTTCCGGTTGCCTTAAGTCGCCATGCTTTTTAGAAAGATCTTCCCTTCTATACTCCATTCGAAAGGCCATAAGCTTGAAAATGACTAAGATCATGGAAAGATCACTGCCATCTCACGAATTGGATTCGAACCCAATATGTTCCCCACTTACTCCCCCATCGATCTAGAATAAATACAAGGGAAGAAAACCCGACTTAGCGAAGGCGATGACTCTTCCGAGATTAACACGATGGGTCTCGGTCATTGTCGATAGCTGTGCGGTTGTATAATAGTTGGTGGACTGACTAACTTATCTGGGTTTACCATGCGTAGGTCACAATCTTACCATCATACGTGAAATCAAATGGATGCTGTGCGAATTACAAGTTAGTTGAAGCACGAATGCCACTTCCGGGATAAACACAATTGGTCGAGTTTGGGTCGATTACTGTGTTTGTTTCGACTATGCTGTTCGAAATATTTAAGTATGGTATAATAACAAAACTCCTGACCACGTATAGGAGGCTTATAGGATGGATGAATTCCCGACCACGTCACGTAAATGAATACAACTGAATCCTTCTTCACAAGTCACAATATGAAAAATTGGAAATGAAAAATTGGACAAGGTACGATACGAACTGCAACACCTTACTCGTGCCATCCACTTGTAGTTTCATTTTCCTTATCAACACGATCACCGTTGCATGTCTTCGCATAATGCCCGAGGACACCGCACTTCTGGCAGCGGTTCTTGCGCTTTATCTTGCTTTGCCCTCCGTTGGAGAATGCGAAGAAATTAGTCTTCCTCTTTTCTTGTTAGGAACCTTCGGGGTAGGAAAATGAGTGCATTGATGGGAAGGACATGGAGATGTACGCCACAATATAGATCCTCGTCATGCACCCTTGTGTAGCTCGGTGCCGGCAAGTTAAGACTGTGTGAACTCTTGCCGTCATCTACACAATGTGACTTGGCCTGAATGTTCATTACGATTCTGTCTCGGCGACGTTGAGCTCACATGCAATCAGTCCGTTAGTCTTGGTCTCACCCGTTGCCACATCAAACATCATGGACTCATGTCTCGACATAACCATGGAGTCAGCTTGCATGCATTCTACCACTCCCTTAGGATGCAAAACAACTTTCAAGGCGTGTCTCGTTGAATCCTCGTTCTCACGTTGGTTTAAAAATCCCACAACATCGCCGTCATCACGCAGGAAAATGATAGACTCTGCATGGTTGAACTTTCTTGTGGGATTGTATTGCAAAACTAAATCTGTTGTATCTCTACTAAAACCATATCTGGTGTAAATGAGATCTAATAAAGATGCGAACAATAGGTTCTCCTCGATGATTCGAACAACTCTCAAACTACAATCGACGTCTGTTCCTATAAGTCCTGGAAGATCCTTTACATCATCAAGATTTACAATCTTATAAAATAAAGTCAGCTTCATCTGCAAATAATAGAAAACCAGGTTACTCGACCAAGCACGGCAATCACGACTACAAGATGTCGGGTGACCGAACAAAGGTCGTGGCCTATATTCTTGACCACAAATCGCTGAATTAACCCAGATAATGAATGTTCGAATCACGAAATTGAAATTCTCACACAAAAATACATGACTCATATCGAGAACTAAATGATTTTGTTCATAAATCAGTTAGAATTCAGAATTAAACGCACCTTCAAAAATGGAACATGGATTAGATCCGCCCTATCCACGCCGCAACTGTTGATGCTTTCTGTCGCTCTTGCTCTTTTTGAATGTATTTCCGAAAAAATTGAGCATAGAATGGGGAATAATAGAAGAAAAATGTTGATTTGTATTTTCCGGCGATCGTGTTCCCGTGACGTTAGTTGGGATTGACATGAATAGATGTAATTACATTAGTTGGTAGTTTAGTATTAGCATTTATTATGGTTAAATAAAATATATTTAATTTTTAATTTATTTTAAAAAATAAAAGTTACTTTTTAAAAATAGATTTACCATAGTGACCTTGAATACATCACAAATGACTAGAGTTTTTGGAATGAATAGTGCAATCACCAACCTCAAGAAAAGATGGAAGCTTGAAATGGAAGGTACAATGTATAGAGGAGGATTGCTATACCACAGAGTTAAACCGTATAAACCCAAGTGATAAATTTTTATTGTATTTTTAGTGCAGAAATTTTGTGCTGTATAGAATTTTCTTGCATAGAGGCTTTCCCCTTTATTATTGTCGCCTGCTCTTTACTGCACAATTTTCTCATCAAGTGCAGTGAGGTCACGCCTGTGGAAAATGGCAAAGATGAGAGGGAAAAGGAATTTCTCATCCACGATGGAGGAAGAGGATTCAGTTACAGTTTTCTATGGCATCAAAGTATGCTACCGTGGAAATCACAAATGTGGATTGAAAAATTTCAGTTACAGAGTATGCTGATAGCCTTAACCAACTGTTCTATTACATAGTTTTCGTTTTCCCCTTTTCTCTCTTTACAAAAGATTTGTAGTTTTTGCTCTCTTTACAGGAAAAAAACACACCATTTTTCAAACCTCATCCCGATAAGGCAGTTAGAGGAACCTCTTTAAAGTGGAACAGTTTCTTGTACAATCCATCCAGCAAGATATACAACCGCCGATACCTGCCTCTGCCGGCTTTGATGTATCTGTTTCCCTTCTTTCCATCACTCTCAAGAACTCATCAGAGCTTAGGTTGCCATCCCGATTCTCATCAAACATGTAAAATACAAGATCAACCACCTCATCTGTCAGGGAGATGCCACAGACCTAGAAACATATTGAGAAATATCATATATGATTCAGTTCATGATAAGGAGTGGACATGTTAAGACTATTTAGAGGTTGTGGGGGAAAGAATACTTGACGAGCTGCTCTTTTAAAGTCCTGTTTTGACAGTAGGCCATTCACTTTGCCATAGCTGAAGAGGGCCACAGAAAATGGCTCCAATTTTCTTCGGAGATGGGCAAAGTTCTTGAATTCTTCGAATGTCACGCGTAAGTTCCGCAGTGATGGCTCATTGTTTAGCTCATCGACTTGCTTGAGAAACTTGTTTATGTATCTGATATCAGCAGCTGCAACCATGGATAAAATGAAATCTTTGGCTGAAATTGTTCCTTCCAATTTGAAATCATAGTGCCTGAATTCCAATCTCAGCATCTGTTCATTTCCCGGTAACCACCCACAGGAAAGAACTCAACTTCAGATGACATAAGAAAATGGAGTGGATCATACCTTACATTTCTTAACATTAAGAGAATGTACCTCATCGTGCAGCTTTCTCAAGAATTCCACAAATCTGTCATGTCCGAGGCGTTCGTTTCCATCTTTTCCAAAGAAGTACTCAAGAAGACCTCCATTCTCAACTGAACCAGAAACTTTTAAGCCAAGCCTCTTTCCATCTCTGTGGGAAGCTCCTTGTCTGTTTTGAGTACGCATAAGGGACATCACCTTCTTGAATTCTTGCTTGTCTATTCCTCTGCGTATGGAGTAAAACAGTGAACAATTCTTCTGAGAAAAGTGTAATGTTGAGATGCATGCAGTTGCTGAAACAACAGTAAAGTGATGAGAAATGTACAAGCTACATACCCATCACCATCAATGTCGAACATTTTAAATGCGACCGAAAAGCTTGATTCCGGAATGCTCAATATGGTGACGAAGAATATATACCTGTTATATAAAGAAAATGACTACATCAAATAGATGCTTAGAAGTTTATCATAAGTTTCAAAACTTATTCTGAATGATTGTGTTGAAACTTGTTTCTGTATGCCATTTACTCTGGAAATGATATAAGCCCGTCATTATCAGTATCAAAGAGCATAAAGAACTCTGAATGAGGACAACGTAAGTCACTGGTAACTAGTTCTCCTTTGAGGAATCCTCCTCGAACGGCATTGGCATCAGATGGAGGAAATACTGGAACCACTGCTCGCATCAAGTCTGCCGGGCTCATACATACTTCTCCGGATGGTGTTTTAGAAGACGCAAAGTACTCAAACACCTTCAGGTAAAAAAGAAGAAGGAATAAAATGGTTAATATAACTTGCAGAAGATATAGAACTATTAGGAACTAAAGTTTTAGCCCTTCTGACTTTTTGCTCTTCTCAGCTTTCTACATTTCGCTTCAGATATTCAAGACTTCAACTCTCACAATTTGGGAAGTCTGCATTAATGCCGCAACACTCATTGATTTTGTTCTAAACAAACAGTTTGATTGCAGAGAACACATCAAGATGTGACTCAGCAGATAAGTTTACCTTTTCGGGAGGGCTTCGAGTTCTTATGCGTTTCTCATACTTGAAGAAAACCTTTCTCCTGTAAGTATCTGAAGTTGTGCCAATTATCAGTCATGCTGTGCTCGGTTATTGTTGATTTTACTAATGAATATAGATAAGAAAATAGAAGGAAAGGAAAATGAATAAGAAACACAACTTTTGGAGCTTGATCTACATTCAACATATGCAAGAACTTCTTAGGCTTTATTTTGTAGATATGACCGTGTCTATGATTGTTTCATTAGACACGGCCCTTTCTATGATCTATACTTGTATGTATTCGGTCAATGGGCATATACTATGTATGATGCAAGTTTTTTCTTTAGCTTGTTTGTCTAGCATTATGTATTCGGCCAATGGGTATTGTATAAATTTAGCTTTAGCTAGGCAACATAAGTTTTCATTCTTGTTGAATCATATAAATTTATTTAACACGTAACTCTCCCACCGTGGAGGTTAAAAAAAAGAAACAACAGCACTCTCTTTCCTCATCATCAGGGAAACAACTATTTCATCAAGAGGAAGGTTAGCGCATAAACCAGATGCACGGTAGCTGAATAAGAATGCTCATTCAATGTAGTTAACCAAATGCCCAGAACATTGTAAATCTGACTTCTGTTCAGTGTAATTTTAATGTTGGATGTTGTTGTCCTTGTCTTTTGAAAATAAGCAAGGAAGCTGCTAATATAGAGCATAATATTCTTTCTTCATCTTCATATCTGGGAAGCAGATGATCGTTGTAGCATTGACATAATCTTAAGCTGAAATTTTGTAAGAAATTTAGACTTTGAAAAGCAAAGCAAGACCGATTCATCCCACTGTAACAATCGACACATAAGATTCTTAGCATCATCTTACAGATGATGAATTCCTCTCCGATTCGATCAAGTGTTGATGTTATGCGAAGATAAAAACAACATCACATTTATGCATTCACAGTATATTCAATACTCACCAAAACATTCAATTACCAAACACTTCCCCCTACCCCAACCCCCCCGGCAATTGCCAAATACTTTGTAATTGCAATATCGATAAAGATTCAACCCTATTGACCTCATATAACTCCCACAGTTCATCATATGTAACAAATTCATAGCAATTTTTTGGATCAAATACCGTCATCACAGGAAAGCAATAAAGTAGAAATATCAAGCACCTTTGAATAAGAAGGCGGGCTTCTTTTCCGTCTGGGTACTTTGACTCCCGGAGTCAGCATACGCCAGTGATGAATCTGCCTCAAAGAGAGAAGAAGTGCAACCAACAACCGAGCTGGAGCCAATAACTACCACCCCATAACAAATTGATCTCAAGAACGAACCCAAAAACCATGCCTTTTCCCCCCAATCTTCATTCTTATATTCTTCTCTCTGCCTCTTCCTCGATGGCCCCAATAACGAGGAATTCGATCTTGTGGAAACAAGGCGATACTTGAGATTATTGGCCAAGGGACCTCGAATCTGTGCTGTTGTCTTTCTCAATGCCAATGCCCAAGAATGCATAGTATGCAATATTGCACTCGGTATTCCCTGAAAAATGTACAAAGACCGAAGAAGCTTTCGAAATCAGAGGTTCCTGGCGTTTATAAATGGGGGAAATTTTGGCAAGGAAGAAGTGGTGCGAATTCTTTTGGGGCGGAACTGAAGGTGTGATCGACGCTTGGATATGGACTGGATCTCAACGGTCTTTCGGAGCTAATTGGGTATCGCCGCCATTTCGGACAGGACAAAGGAGGAAGGGTGGGAATATGCAATTTGGATTACATAATAAAAATATTATTATTGTATAAAAATAATGTTAGATGTCTCAACAACTAGTCCAGAATGCATTCTTATAAAAATAAAATATTAATTATTTAAAATATAAAATTCTTAATGACATTTAAATGATAAATTAAACTTGCAAAATTCTTAATTAAACTACATGTATCCTTGATTAAACTACATGTCCCTACAATTCTGGATTATTTGTAGGAACATGTAGCATCACTCTATGAAACAACATATCATGTGTTCATTACGAGCCCTGAATCACGAGAAATCTGGTCAAGTTGATATGCTTGGTTGCAGATTAATAGTAATGTCCTGACATAGGGTAAAATTAATGCCCAGCTTTAAACTAACATATTGCTCTCTTCTATGGTCTCCCATGGACATGAAAATTCTTGAATGCGGTTTAGCAACATATTGTTAGTTAGAGACAATTATGGAAAGATTTGTGATTATTTATAATTACAAATATTTTTCTTATTCCCCGAGATTTGATTACCATAATCTCAGGATACTCCTAACCTATATAGAGTGCCTATAAATATGTGTACATTGTGAATTACAAACTTGTGATTCAATATACGGAAAATTCCCCAAGTCTTTGTTTCTTCCTTTTCTTCATGGTATCTGAGCAGGGGACACCGGCATCATCATCTACCAATAAAGGGCGCAGATCACGATGATCGAACCGACGACAATTGTGGAGGCCACAGGGAATATAGGGTAACATCTAACCACGATTATGCAAGGATAAACGAAGGCAGACATCCCGAAGGAGGAGGCATCAGGCAGTAGTGGGCATCAAGGGGCTCCGTCTCAATGAACCACTCAACAATCATAACTACTCCATCTGGAAACGATGGATAGAGATTGGAATAAGCGGTTGCGGTCTGTCGGATTGAACATATTACCGACAATTGGATGCCATCAAAGGAAGGAGAACCTGGCTACCAATCATGGTGGGAACAAGATCTACAAGTTTTTGAGTGAATCCCTGATAGGAGCAAGATATTGCTTGTCAATATCTGAATTTTCCAACAGCATGTAAACTTTGGAAGGGTTTGGTGAAAACCTTCAAATCTGGGGAGGACAGTGTACAAGTATACGACTTGACGACAAAGACAGACAGTCCACGATAGGGACAATTGACCATTGAAGACTATTATAGTCGAAGCAAGAACCTTTGGATGGAGGTGGACAGACGTCGTCCAAACCCGATGAAAGATCCGGATGACATACCGATCTACAACAAACTATGTGATGAGCAATGATTATTTAAATTCTTACATGGCATGGATGGTGTGTTTGATGCAATTGTGCGTGATATATTAAAAGGACGTTATTTACTGGACTACAGTTGTACGACACGACACAACAACATATTTTGGGATCTAGAAATCAGACTTTCGACGATCCTGCACTGGAAAATGGGCTCGGGTTGGGGCTAGCGATCCAAAAACTGATCCGATACAGGACACAGGCCGAATCGGGCATGGATTACAAGGCATGTCACGATGCAGGCGGGGCCCTAACAGGATATGGATATGAAGCGATTTGATTCAGAACACCAATGGCCCGAACCAAAGAACCAGCAGCTCAGCCTGGAAATCAGAATCTTGTGAATCTCTCTGCCTATCGTCATCCTCTTTCCGTCCCAGCATTGCCACCCGAAGCTCACCTATTGAAAATTGGTGTCATAAGTTGCCAGAAACGGCGCACCCTCATCCTTCCACCCTCACGATACACTGATCTGTGACTACTGTGGGTATCAGGTCCACATCAAACTGGATTGCCATCATTTTGCCAGAGACAAAACACAGTGGAGGGGCACTGGAAATTGGCCGACAAGAGGGGCAGTCGCCCTTGGAGAGGGCGTAGATGAAGCAGAGACCGACGATGTCGCCGCCTTTATGTTGATGAGGTGGATGTTTTGGGTGATATTTTGAGCGTTGGATCCAGAAATGACAAAGGATGGTTGTTGCACCGACGATGGGGTCGTCCTTCTAATGGTTATCTCAAGACATTATTTCCGACGCTTTCTTGCTTTCCTATTTCGTGCGATGCTTGCTCACGTTCTAAAACTCATCGGGCATTATTTTTCCCTAGTTTATCCCATTCTAATACTCTGTTTGCATTGATTCACGCTGATGTATGGGCTCTGCGCCTGTTTTTTTGGGGAGGAGACCTTAAGTATTTCTTACTTTTTGTGGAGTATTACATGAGAATGTGTTGGGTCTATTTTTGAAGCATAAATTTGATGTGTTCTCAACATTTCTGCATTTCTATCGCTTGATTCATACTCAGTTTGGGGTACACCTTAAGATTCTTCGTTCTGACAATGGGAGGAGTCTGTTAACCAATCTATGCGTATTTTTTCCAGCAAAATACCATTTTGTTGGAATTATTCATGTTATTATGCTAGATTCTAAAGTTCCATCTCATTTCGTGATTGAGACCATTACCACAGCAGTGTACTTAGTAAATTGTCTTTCCACTAAGGCCTTGAAACTTAAGACCCCTATCCAGGTCATGTCATCATACCCCATAGTGCCTTCTTATTCTCTCTCCTCATGTGTTTGGAGGCTCGGTATTTGTGCATATCCCTAAGATTCATCGTTCTAAATGGGATGTTTGTACCCTGAAGTATGTCTCTGTGGGGTATGGAGGTAATCAGAAGGGATACCGCTGTTATGACCTTGTCTCTAAGCAGCCATTCACCACACTTTACTGTGACTTCGTGGAACTTGAGTTCTACTATGAGGCTATCCAATCAGGTGGGCAGAGAGAGAAGTTAGCTTATGACCCACTTGAATGGATTAGGCCGATATCTATTGTGCTTGTGCCCGCTCCAACTCCAGTGCTCGCTCCGTCGCGTGATCTTCCCTCATCGGATGTCGAGGTATGTACTCATGGCTCGACTCCTCCTGTTGTGCATACAGATGACTCTCGTGTTTTCCCCAGTACATCTTCTCCAAGTACTTTGACCGTTCCAGTGGCGGCCACCCCTGAGGTGACACGTACAGGTCTTACATTGCCCCAACGGAGTACTCGGGGTATTCATGCCCGACGTTTCTCTCCAGATCATATTCCAGGATCGCAACACTATCCGTTGGCGAACCTGTTCAGGAGGAGAGAGTCTGCACCTGCCAATGTCTTCACTACTGCATTATATCGAGAGGATATTCCTACGAATGTTGAGGAGGCTATGTCTCTGCCTGAACGAATGAATATAGAAATTTTGACTTACCGAAAATAGAAATCCTACTATACATATAAGCTTCTTCTCCAGATTGGTTTGACGGAAGGAAGATATCTGTAAAGACCCTAACAGAGTTTGTTTGAGTCATTAGTCTGTAACATTAAATACTCCTGCATGTGCATCTTTGTATGGTGTTGGCATAAATAAGAACTTTCCTTAGATGGAATCTATGTGCCATCAGGCAATGGCTATGGGACGTTGTCCTCATCATCTCCTTTGGATGGTTAATTTAGTGTAACAACAAAGACCACCCACATGAGGACACCGACCTTCACGTGAATTAATCCATTTCAAACTACACAATCATTAATTTGTGTTTTATCGATACCATGTAATCAGTGCTAAAGGCATGATTTTTCGAGGCACAATCCCTTAATTTCATAATTTATTAATAAATATTAATATTTAAATAATATAATTATGAAATAATACGCAAAATAATTATATGTCAAATTTATTTCTAATGCAACACCTCCACAATGAAGGTAGAATACAAGTTTATCTTCCTCTGTGCACTTGGTGCTTATAGAGTAAAATCTTTGAGTTCCTACTAGTCAAAATCTGTGTGATGTGCACTGTTTTTGCCATGAACTGAAAATAGTTCTTAGAGTACACTAGGATAAGATATATGAAGCAATAAAATAAGGGATTAGTTTATCAAGTAAAATCAGTGAATTCTCAATATGAACCACAAAATGAAAAATTAGAGCACACATACTATCCACATAGTCAAATATTAACAAGTCTCTTCAATACCCAATATGAACCACGGAACAGTTTCACTCAATTCCATTCCCGACCATTCCATTCTCCTTAACCACATAGACGAAGTCTCACACAATCGCAACAAAACCCAAATACGAATCAGACTTAACAAAAATTAACAATTGAAAAAAGAAATTAACCCAGATACGAATCAGAATGAACAAAAATTAGAAAATCCATTTGCAACAAAACCAAGATACGAAAGCAAAAAGGGAATAAGGAAGAATCAGATAACACATATTCTATCCCATTCCGTAACTTATGCCAACAAAATCGAAAGTCACGGGATTTCTCTGATTTATGTTTTCTAATTTGAAAACGGAAGAATGACGACCCAAAGAAAGAGGCACTGCAGAATCCAAATCTCAAAAGAATAAAGGGTGTGCCTTATATATTAATATTTTATATTATTTAGTTTAAAATATAATATTTTTCTATTTTTTTAAAATATAATATTATTTTAAAAAAATTGATTTTTTTCTTGCATTCGTCACTTTTACGTTCAATTGTGCTCACTTTTTTTATTTGTGACTACATACCAGTGTTCGAGTTTTTGGCGCCTAGGCGCCGAAAATGGCCTGGCTATCCCGAATCGGGCCTACGCGGCCGCCCAGCCCAGGCACGCCTAGGGTGCCTGGGTGCCCGAATTTTTTTCTTTTTTTCTTTTTCTTTGCAAAAAAAATTCCAAAAAAACTTTTGTGCCTTACAGCTGGGTGTTAGGCGATCTGAAAATGCTTCGAGGTCACATAACGCATTCTCGAACACTGCTACCAACCAATAGCTCATGATCGAAAATAGTCACACTATTAAAAGTTGAATTTTTTACGATGTTCGGTCAGAACTCTTTTTTTTTTTTGCAAAGCAGAAACAGGATAAAATCTAGCTACCAAGATAACGGAGGCAACTAACATAAAAGACTACAGGGTAAAATCCAGCTGCCAACAGATCATGCAACAGAAACATGCAATTTGGATAAATGCAGAAAATGAGGCACTATGATTAGGAAAATGCAAAGGAGTTCCAGGCAAGAATTCAGATTTTTACATGGGACAGAATTGTTAGAATATGATTCTAGTTAGGACTCTATTTATCTGTACCTATAAATAGGTTCTCATGTACTTGTACTCGATGACACTTCATAATAAAATTGTTTTCCCGTGGGTTTTTTCGTCTCTACATTAGGGAGGTTTTTTCCACGTATATTCCTGCGTCTCTTTTTCTCTAAACCCTAACAAGTGGTATCAGAGCAAAAACTCCTTTTTTGGATGGCCAGAAATTTTTCCCAAGAATTTAGTCCTTCGTTCTTCAAACTCAATCGGAAATTGAGAGGAATTTTTTGGCGGCAAGAATTTGTTGCTTTGTCCAACTCATCTTCTCAACAGTGGTCTTTGTTTGTGAGGAGCAAAAACTCCTTTTGTTTTTGACAACCAGGAATTCAAAGAGAAGAAGAAATTTTTTGGTCAAAAATTTCAAACTTTAAAGGGATTGGATCAAAAAAATTCAACGGGTGGCTAGGTAACCTAATTTGTCTTCTCCCACCAATTGGATCAAAACCAACGGGTGGCTAGCCCTGCCCTTTTCCTGTTGGCGCGACCTGATTTGTGTAATTTTGCACTGATTGGATCAACGATGACGGCTAATTCTGCACTGATTTGTGTCTACTGGCATCACCGTCTGATTTCCATTTTTTTGTTCAAAAGTTGAAGTCGCTTATTTCCCAATTGGCGGATCTTTAGGGTTTTTTCAAGTAATGAAGCAATCCTTAGTTTTTTTCCTCTGCAGTTTTGCGCAAGAAGCTGTTTGTCCGTTCCAAAACTCAACTCGGTTTACAAGAAAATTGAGTCATCTCGATGAAGAGTGATATCCCCAAATTTAATGGAAAAATTAGCTTCTCTATTTGGCAGATTTAGATGCATGCAGTCCTTACACAGCTTGGTGTTCAAAAGGCTTTGAAACTCAAGCCTGAAAAGATGACTGATGAACAGTGGGAGGATCTTGATGAAAAAGCATTGTCTGCCTTGCAACTCAGTTTGTCATCAAATGTTCTGCGTGAAGTTATGTACGCAAAATCTGCCGCAGAATTATGGAAAAAATTGGAGGAGCTTTATATGACCAAGAGTCTCACAAACAAGCTTC